>APFE030669300.1:6346-39039 GCA_000404065.3 Pinus taeda | reverse complement strand
TCTATAAGAAAGTTGGATGATGCAGGTGTAAAGACAGTGTTCGAGAAGGATACCTGCAAGATGGTTCGAGGAGCACTAGTATTGATGCGAGGAGTTCGGATTGGAACTCTGTACAAGCTGCAAGGTTGCACTGTTGTTGACGGGTGCAATAGTTCTATGGTTCCTGAAAATGGAGCAGAAAATCTAGTGGTCTCTGGAGAGAAGACCATGTTGTGGCATCAAAGGCTTGGACAGATTGGAGAGAAGGGCCTTCGAATACTTCATGGTAAAGGTATGGTAGAAGGTATGAGTAATAGCTCTTTGGATTTTGATTTCTGTGAAAATTGTGTATATGGGAAACAGAATCAGGTGAGTTTCCCCTCTGGTGGTAAGAGGACGAAACAAATATTAGAGCTTGTGCACAGTGATGTGTTTGGACCTGTGAAAGTTCCATCACTGTGTAAGTCTATGTACTATGTATCATTTATAGATGACTTCTCAAGGAATACATGGATATATTTCCTTAAGAAGAAATCTGAAGTCTTTGACAGGTTTAAGAATTTAAGGCTCTGGTGGAAAATCAGACAGAGAAGAAGATAAAGGTGCTGAGGACAGATAATGGTGGAGAATTCTGCAGCAAGGAATTTGAAGAATTCTATAAGAAGTGTGGTATAGCACGGCAGAAGACTAGTCCATATACACCTCAGCAAAATGGAGTCGCAGAAAGAATGAACAAGACGTTGATGGAAAGGGCAAGAAGCATGCTCAGTGGTGCCGGGTTAGGACAAGGATTCTGGGCAGAGGCGGTGGATACTGCATGTTACTTGGTCAACAGGTCACCTTCATCAGCGTTGGAGGATAAGACTCCACAAGAAGTATGGACTGGTAAGACACCCTCTCTTTCACATCTGAGGGTATTTGGATGTGATGCATATGTACATGTTCCAAAGGAGAAACGAACCAAGTTGGATAGTAAATCTGAAAAGTGCATCTTTATTGGGTATAAGGATGGTTTAAAGGGTTATAAGCTTTGGAACCCAGTTACAAGGAAGGTTGTGTATAGTCGAGATGTGGTGTTCAGAGAGGTGAAAGATGTTATCAAACATGAAGTCCAACCAAAGGAACCTGTGAAGATAGAGTTTGAACTAAAGGAGGAAGAATTAGACTCTGTAGCAGAGGAGGAATCAGAAGATGAAGAGCCACAAACTTTGGCTGTGAGAAGATCAGTTAGAGAAAGAAGGCAGCTAGAAAGGTATAGTCCATCTGCGTTCTGTTCAAATTTTTCTTTGTCTGTTACTGATGATGATCCCAGAACTGTGAAGGAAGCAGTGGATTCAGAGGATGGAAAACTCTGGAAAGAGGCCATGGTTGATGAAATGACATCTTTGCACAAAAAATGAGGCTTGGGATCTGGTGGAGTTGCCGGCTGGAAGGAAACCCATTGGCAGCAAATGGGTGTTCAAGAAGAAGACAAATGCAGAAGGGAAGGTGGAGAAAAACAAAGCTCGGTTGGTAGCAAAAGGTTATTCCCAGGTGATGCGGGAATTGATTTTGGTGATATTTTTTCTCCTGTTGCCAAGGTAACTTCTATTAGATTACTTTTATCTGTTGCTGCTGCTTTTGATTTTGAGGTAGAACAGATGGATGTGAAGACAACATTTCTTCAGGGGGATTTGGAAGAGGAAATCTACATGAAGCAACCTGAAGGCTTTGCGGTGAAGGGTAAGAAAGAACTAGTATGCAAGTTAAAGAAGTCTCTGTATGGTTAAAACAGTCACCAAGGATGTGGTATCAGAAATTTGATACATTTATACAGGGACTTGGCTTCACCAGAAGCAAAGCAGATCATTGTGTGTATTTTAAATTAATCGGTGACCGTGTTATTTATCTGGTCTTGTATGTTGATGATATGTTGTTGGTTGGAAATGACAAAGAAATTATCCAGGATTTGAAGACCCAATTGTCCTCCAAATTCGACATGAAAGATCTCGGTGCTGCGAACTATATTTTGGGCATGGAAATTAAAAGAGATCGGGCAAAGAGGAAGCTCTGGTTAAACCAGAGGAAGTATGTCGAGACAATACTGCAGAGGTTTAATATGCAAGATAGTAAACCGGTGAAGGTTCCTATTCCTGTAGGTGAGGTTATCTGCTGAACAGTGTCCCAAGACACAAGAAGAGGAAGAGGACATGTCCCGTGTTCCATATGCAAGTGCAGTCGGTAGCTTGATTTACGCCATGGTCTGTACTAGACCAGACATTGCACATGCAGTGGGAGTATTAGCAGGTTTATGTCAAAACCAGGGAAGGAGCACTGGACAGCAGTGAAGTGGTTTTTCAGGTATTTGCGTGGCACTAGTGATTATGGTTTGTGCTACCAAGGAAGACCAGGTTTGGACAGAGTGTTGGATATCCGTGGCTTTGTTGATGCAGACTGGGCTGGAGATCTGGATCAAGAAGATCTACAAGTGGGTATGTGTTTAACCTATTTGGAGGTGCAGTCAGTTGGATGAGTAAGAAACAATATGTAGTGGCACTATCAACTACAGAGGCAGATACATGGCAGCCACTCATGCAAGCAAGGAAGTAGTTTGGTTGCAGAGATTGTGTTCAACAAGTATAGGGTTAGTACAGGGAGCTATAAGGATAGACTGTGACAGCCAGTGCAATTTTCTTGGCTAAGAACCCTGCTTATCATTCAAAGACAAAGCACATTGATGTTCAGTATCACTTTGTGAGGGATATGATAGAAGACAAAAAGGTGTTGCTGGTAAAGGTGGACACTTTGAAGAATACTGCAGATGCATTGACAAAATCTGTGAGCTCTGAGAAGTTCTCTTGGTGTAGAGAAACAATGGGTGTTTCAGGGCTGGAAAAATGACTATGCTCTCCTGTGGCCCCCTGTGGAAAGAAAACAACAAGTGGGAGATTGTTGGGTTGTGTTATATTATTTCCACATAGTTAACAGGGGGTTTGAGGGGTACCGTAACCCCACTTTATGGGGTCCAGGGCAGCGCCTCAGAAAATTTTTTTTGGACCCTATATTAGGTTGGGCGAACCTACCTATGGGTTTTCGGTCCATAGTTTTGGATGCGATGGTTTTCGGTCCATGGTATTGGATGCTTCGGCATGTATAAATATGTATTGTAACATTGAAAGGAATATAATGAAAAATCAAGCTGGTAGTCTCGGTTTTGAGATCCAGTGGGAAATCTCTGTGTATATGTGTTTTATGTGTTATGCTCTCGCATTTTTATTTTTCCTGTGATTTATAATTTGTATGCAGGTAATTTCTGTACGGGGTTAAAACCTACACCTATGACTATGCTATTGGGGCAATCCTTACTCAACAGGGGCATCCAATGGCATATCTCAGTGAGACAGTTTCAGACACAGTCTGTAAGTATCCCACTTATGACAAAGAGATGTATTCCATTGTGCAGGCCTGCCAACAATGGAAGCACTACATTTTGGGGAAGGAAATGGTCATCCACACAAACCACCAACCCCTACAGGTCATACAGACGCAAGGGAAGTTGCAGAATGATCGCCATCATAAGTGGTCCACGTACTTGCAACAATTCCATTTGAATATCAAGTACAAGAAGGGGAACACCAATAATGTTGTAGACTACCTTAATCGACCACCGATCATGGCGTTAACCACCGTGCTCAACTCTTGTGGGCATGAGACTTCTAATTAGCCACTTCTCTACAAAAGCGACCTAGAATTCGGCCACACATACCAGGCGCTCTTGGAGGGTCAAAAAGTTCCAGATTTTCACCTTCAGGATGCACTATTATGCCACCTGGGACACCTTTGTGTTCCTTGAAGTGAGCGTGCCAAGATGATTTTGGAAGCACACTATAGTTAGGTCACTAGGAATTTCAGGGTCAAGAAAATAGTGGAAATTTTGCAGAAGTATTTCTGTTGGTTGAATCTTTCGAAGGATGTCGGGAAGTACATCAGATCTTGCACTGCATGCATTATTGCCAAACTGACCATTAAGAAGCAAGGCCTCTATATTCCGCTACCTACCCCTAGTCGACCTTGGGAACCCATCACCATGATTACATGTCGGGCCATCCTTCTACTAAGCATGGCAACAAATTTGTTTTTTTGGTCATTGACAGATTCTCAAAGATGACCATTATGGCGGTCTGCAAGAAGAATATCATAGCAGAAGCCACTGCTAAACTCTTCTTTGAATGAGTGTGGGTACACTTTGGGATCCCACAATCTATCATCTCAGATCGAGACAAAAAGTTCCTCAATACATTTTGTTCCAGTCTTTGGTCGATGCTGGACACCAATCTAACTAAGTCCACAATTTTCCATCCCCAAACTAATGGCCAAGCAGAGCTCGTCAACAAGATGATCGTACACATTTTGCGCATGTACAACTCAAAGCATCCACACACATGGGATGAGAGCCTCCCCTATGTCCAGCACACCTATAACTTGGCTCTCCATAGCTCGACTGGCCACAACCCTTTTCAGGTGGGCTTGGGCTTCCAGCCACTATGTCCCATTGATGTGGCCATACCATTTGCAACTACTCCGGCAGATCCATATCATGTCCAGTTCGAAGCCAACAAGGCAAAAAAATTCATTGAGTACATTCAACACATCTTCCAACAGGTCCACGGAATTATGGATAAATCATATTCCAAGTACAACCAACGACATCATCAACATCAGGTGCCACACAAGTTTCAGGTGGGCGACAAAGTCTGGTTGCATTTGTAGAAGGAACGCCTTACCTGAGCCTATCAGAAACTTAGACCACTCTGATATGGTCCTTACACCATTACCAAGGTTATGGAAGATAATGAATTTGAGCTCAACATTCCCCCATTCCTTGGCTTGCACCTAGTGTTCAATGTGGATCACCTTTGACCATACTTCCCACCATTACTGGACACACCGGACATTGCAGAACAACTCACACCTATAGAGTTAAATACAGAATGCATGGAACAAGCCACAACTAATCAGATCATGGAAACACAGATCAAGAAGACCTGACAACAAAGGATCCAACTATATCGAGTTGTCAAAGCAAACAAACTCCTTCACCAGGGCAAGTGGCTCACTAGGGACCAAGTTCAGTAGAAGTTTCCTCATCTCATGGAGGAACTCAACGAAATGGGGACCATTAATTCCTAAGGGGGGAGGAATGATATAGATGGTTATTGGTGGCCACCCGCCTATTCCACTTGGACCCCCACCATTGTTTCTTTTAGTTTTTCAATTTCCTTAATTGTAGCACAATTTATTATTTTTGGCAGTCTTTTGGAACTCGAACTTCTGGAGCTATTTTGAAGCCCTAAACGACATTTTTTTTTTGGGAAAATCACCAGTGGAGAATAAAATTTTCAACTTACTTTCATTGTTAATAGTTTTAGTCCTTAGATATATCTTTCCAATGAGGTATCATATGCATCAATCATAGATTGTATGCCAAAGTTATGACCCCGAGAAGTTGATGTACCAATTTACCCTAACGGGGCCCATAGTTTGTCGTTTCATCTCCTAGGGTTAGGTTTTTGGATGTTTGGGGTTTTCCATTGCTTCTCAATAATAAACAGGCCCTCAAGCCTCATTGTAACACAATTCGGAGGTATGTAGCTCCCACATCTCTTCTCAAAGATAAGCTACCATTGCCCGAGCTAGTCTTATTTCCATTCTGCTTGTAAGCATATTTTAGTATTTGATATTATTGAAATGAAGTATTATTTATGCTTCATATTTTTATTTATGGTTATATCTATAATTTGTTGCGTTCCAGTTTAAATTAGGATAAAATGAGCATGAATCCCATGCTTTAAAATAATAATATTTTTTTTTGTTACATAGGATCCATATTGAAATGAGTACAACAACAATTATGAGGATCAAAACTAGTTACATTTCCAACACTTTCAAGCAACCCCAAACCTCCCCTTCCCCTTCCTTCATTTAAACACAAAATTCTTGGGTTACCTTACCTATGTCTTTCATTGAAAATCAGGCAACTAGGCCTCTCATTTTGATTGTTGTTATAACAAAAGTCCTATTTTCTCAAGAGGAAGCAATTTTACTTGGTTTTTCTTAGGAAACATAGAGTAGAACTTAGATATTTCAAATTCAAATTGTAACCAAGTACTAGATCTAACATAAGCTAGAAGTTTTGATTTGTTTTTTGTTGAAAATTTGGTAGCTCGGAAGGTATTTCTGAGTGGTGAAAACCCACAAAAAGGAAGTTGGTGGGGCAAGCTACCCAAGTGTTTGGTGTTTTGACCCAAAGTTGTGGGCTTAAGACCCAAGATAATTAATTGTTTAATTTGATTTGTCGTTGAGTGGTAAATAGGGGTTTCTTGATGGACAAGGCAAACCCCCAAGATCACTCACAAAAAAGTATAAATAAGAGGCATATGGAGAGGCAAAACACACAAGTGGAGAAGGAATTTCACTTGTGGAGAGAGGGATGATAAAGGACCTAGTTGCAGATTTACCTTAGAGGAGCTTCAATATCAAGAAGAAAGTCAGATATGAGTGTTGGAAGGTCATATCTGCAAGAAGAAATTTAGATCTATGATATGAAGAAACAGATCTAGCAGATCGAGAAGTTGTAGCATGATTGCAAAGGGACTAGTTGCAAAGGACTGCAAAAAATCCAAGGACCATGAGCTCAAGGACTATCTCAGGTATGCATTTGTCCCATTGGGCAGATTAAATATCTAAAGGAGTAGATCCCAAGCCCTAGATCAGTCAAAGGATAGATTATGCATTTTATTGTATATTATGTATACTAATTGTATGAGGGTTTCTGGAGGGCCATGATCCCTAGTACATGAGCCCTAATGTTTTATTATTGATGGAATAATGAGAAAAGAGTTTTTGGCTCATAAAAATTGTGTACATTCTTTCTTTCGTTGTTGTTATTTTTTCGCTATGCAAAATGCTTTTGTGTTGGGATTCTCTAGTCTGTTGTGTTCCTAGTTAGGGCACACACCAGACCTAGAGGACATGGAAATTTCAACATGGTATTATAGCTACCTTTAAGGCAGTTGGATCAGAGTGTGCACATGAAGCAGGTTAAGAGGGAGTTGTAAAATTGCTATAAATGGAGCAGGAGGTTCATAAAAGATGGTGCCTTGGAATGAAAGAGATAGCTTTGTGTGGATGGGCAGTTGATCGTGAGATTGTATCATCATTAGGTTGTATAATTGCACATATGGCACAAGAGAAATGTGAACATGAGGTATTTGAACTAGGAGGATGAGGACTTATGCATAGTTGAGCTATCGTGATCTAGTGTGTATTAGATCTAGTGTTCGATGCTCAGGACTAATTTTGGAAGGACACAAGTTCAGTGGAAGCACGATCCAGGAGGGAAAGTAGAGTGATCATGTTAAGGTTGTGTAGGGTCAAAGGGAATATAGCTTCAGATGGAGATTGTGAAGGAGCGTCAATAGCCTAGTGGAAGTTTGAATCTTCAGGTTCAAGCAAGAGAGTAGAGTTTTCAGCCTATGTAAGGATAGTTGCGAACCATGTGAGAATACTCATGGTGGTGCAAGGAAAGTCGTAGTCCATATGAGGACAATTATGGAGCATGCAAGGAAAAGGCATGATGCATGCGATTATAGTCATGCACCATGCAAGATAAATATCAGGCAAGTACAAAAGAAGACATGGAACATGTGAGGATAGATATGGCCACACAAGGAAAGCCATGGCTCATGTGAGGACAGTCATGGTATGCAAGGAAAGTCATGGATCTAGATATTTCGAGATGTGATGGAAATTCCTTCCTTACTAAGAGGGATCATTGAAAATTAGGTAGCTCAAAAGGTATTTCGGAGTGGGGAAAACCCACCAAAAGGAAGTTGGTTGGGCAAGTTTCCCAAGTGGTTGAGATTTTGACCCAAGTTGATTAATTGTTTAATCTAATTTGTTGTTGAGTGGTAAAATAGGGTTTGTTTATGGAAAAGGAAAACCCCCAAGATCTCTCACACAAAAGTATAAATAAGAGTCCTATGGAGAAGCAAAACACACGAGTGGAGAAGGACTTTCACTTGTGGAGAGAGGGAGGCTAAAGGACCTAGCCACATATCTTCCTTAAAGGAGTTGCAATAGTAAGAAGAAAGTCAAATCTGAGCGTTGAAAGGTCAGATCTGCCAGAAGAAAGTTGGATATGTGATCCGAATAAGCAGATACAACATATCAAGAATTTGTTGCATGATTGCAGAGGGACTGGTTACAAAGGAATGCAAACAATCCAAGGACCGTGAGCTGAAGGACTAGTTTAGGTATGCATTTGTCTCATTGGGAAGATTGAAGATCTAAAGGATCAGATCTCAAACCCTAGATCAGTCAAAGGAAAGACTGTGTATTTTATTGTATACTATGTATATGATTTGTATTAGGGTTTTTGAAGGGCCACGATCCTTGGTATGGGAGCCCTCATGTTTTCTTATTGATGGAATAAGGAGAAACAAGTTTTGGGCTCATAAAACTTGTGTACTTTCTTGATTTCATTACTATTATTTTTTCGTTGTGTAAAGTGATTTTCTGTTGGGCTTCTCCAGTGTGTAGTGTTCCTAGCTAGGGTGCATACCAGACTTAGAGGACATGAAAATTTCATCATTTTCAAGTTTCCTTTTCCACAATCTAATCATTTTAATTTTCTAGTTTTTGGTGGACCTAAGCTAACATAAGCGAAAGTGCTAGTGGTTTTGGCAAATTTTCGAAGGATTGGAGCATCCAAGGTCATCCTGAAAACATCCCTCGTAAAAATCAAATGAACTTACTTTGTAACTCCACCCAAAAGTTCCTTTTGCCATTTTAATCTCCTAAAATTCCAATTGTAATATTGAAAAGAGCATTTCATCCCTTTGATTTATCAAGGGTCTCATTATAAGCTTGTTTCAATTTTCTATCCAATCCCTCTTTCCAAAAGGGATCCTCTTGTAATTTTGCTTCGATTGCTTTATTCTCCCATTAACTTATAAGAGACTTCTTATTTTCTCTTTACTTTTATCTCTTCTCTTGTGAAGGGTTAAATCAAGCATTATAAAATATAATCTAATAAAGGTTGATTTTTGTTTTGGAAGTTTGGGGATCTTCACCTAGGCATCCGTTTCCCCATTTTTGGAAGTACTGTCTTGTGTTATGCTTGAATGATTCTCTTTTCTTGTCAAACTAAGGCAGAATAGAATAATCACACTAGAGTAGTTTGCTAATTTTTACTTCATGCATCTAGTTTAGCTTGCAATTTACTTATTTCATGAAATCCTCTTTCATTTCATGGTAACAATCTAGTAAAACTTATAGAATAATCACACTAGAGTAGTTTGCTAATTTTTACTTCATGCATATTTTTTAGCTTGCAATTTACTTATTTAATGCAATCCTCTTTCATTCAATGGCAACAATCTATTACAACTTAATTTACTTTCATTTGTTATCTAATTTAGTTACTTTGCTTTTGCTTTTCAAGCAATTCTTTAGGTTAAACCTATTATTTCAATAGTTAGATTTACTTTTTCAAGCATCAATCTACCTCCAACTTGTTGGTTAAAGTAGTAACATAGGGACCCTTCTTCCCTTAGGTTTTCTTATTTTGAGATCAGGGCCCCAACAAGGATAAGGCCTAGGAAGGAGTTTATTTGCAACTTGTTTCAATCATGCAACCAATTAACTTAATCTCATATGGAAATCTAATTTAACTTAAAATAAACCAAGAGCTTAATACATCATAGTTTTGCTTCAACAATCTTGTACTTGATATTTTTCCTTTGCTTCCAAAGTGTATCATTTACTTTCCCAAGGAATTTCCTTTCAAGTATTTTGTTATTCATGCTTCTATCCGAACTTTCAAGGTTTTGGGCAACTATCTTTTGAATACTTATTTCCAAGCACTTACTTTAAAAGTCATTTCCTTCACTTAGAATATTTATCCTTGCAACTACTTTACATTTTGCACTAGTCTACCTTTGCTTCATCTTTTTTATTATTGCAATATCTCTACTTGTAAATGGTTATTGCCATTTTCCCCATGGAATCGATGTATATGCTTTGAATTCATTTGCTACAAGTTACATATTGAAAAGTGGATATATCTTGGTTAGTTTAATTAACTCCTAGAAGTTAACTTGTTTAACATAGATTAATTAAGCCTTAGTTATTTTTTATAGGGTCCACCTCCTAACTTTGCTAGGAGTTATCCTAGACAAAGGTTTTGAGATTTTAGTTACAACAACTCAACTCAAAACTTTCCCCTAAGGCCACACCAAGGGGAGTTAAATATTTTCTCCACGATATCAAAGAGGCTTCGCCATTATGAGTGATCACTGACTACTATATCAAGGAGGCTTCAATTCATCATTAGTTGATGTGTTACAATGTTATCAAAACAATATTAGTAATCAAACTCGTCAATCCCAAAACTGGAAACTGAACCATAATTGGAAAAAACCAATCAAACAAAATTGAACAAATACATAAATGTGAAAATTTTGAACAAAAAAACCATATATATTAATGTGCATCCATATGAATCCAAACCATATACAAAAAAATACTAAGTTTCTCATATATATTGCAAGTAAGCCCACGGGGTTTAGAGCAAACAATGACAAGGTGCCTTGTTAAGTCATTACGTGGTGTAAAGGCCATTGGTTCAAAGCTATGTGGGAAAAAATCCAACCATGTTAAGGGTTAGTGTGGCCTAAGCATGTCATTCATTTCAGGACTCACATGATAAACAAAAATAACAGTTCCATATCCAAAAACAACAAGACATATAATATTTTAAGCCCTAAGGGCTAGCTCAATTGATCTATTTCTTGTTCTTGAAGCACCTCACTAATGGGTGGTCAAGAGGTCAATTCTCATTGACGTCCATGGGGTTAGGCTCTGCTAATAAGTCAATGGAAAGTAATCCCTTAGGGTGGATTTTCCTGGAATTTCCTCGAAAAAAAATTGCAAGGGTGCATATAACCACAATAACACCCAATCTAATCCATCTCTGAATAAAAAAATAATCAACAAATACGCTCTAGATGGTCTCTAAAGTCCAAAATAAATCATGCTACAAAAAATATCTACATATCATCAAAAGCATTGCCTATATTGAGATCCTCATCATCAATATCACCCTCTAAGCATTAAAATAAGATTAAAAAAATTTGACACGTGAAATTGAGATTTTGTTTGAGTGATGGGTAATTTTTTATTAGGGTCATAACAATGGAGTCCAATGATCAATGGAAACAACGTTGAGGTACATAGAGAGTTTGGTGCTCTTGATTAAATGTTAGAACCAAACCCTCATACATGACAAAATCCAATGGAAATGTTGTAATCCCCCCCCATCGTGAAATCTTGAAACTTGTTAAGTTTGTTGGATTTTGAGTGGGATCTAAAATTATACTTACTCCATATGAAATCCAATGAGGTTGGAACCACTCTCAAACATCCTAAAACAATTAATCATAAAGTCAAAAATTTAAGTGCTCCTTTATCTTTCATAGCATTAGTAGGGCCCCACGGTTGAATATTAGGTTGCCTCACTCACAAATTATTGTTTTTTCTTAATTTGTGTTTTGAGGGGCCTTAGTCTCATTCTACAAAACCAATCAGTTCCATATTGACCCAGCTAGTTCAGCCGATTCCAATCATGTTTTGATAACACTATTATGTTAAGGAGGCTATTATGTGAAGGAGGCTACTATGTGAAGGATGTTGAGAAATCAAGGGTAGCTATATTAGGGTGTTTTCTCTTACTTTGATAACTGCTTGTGATTTTCTTTTACTTAACTTGATGTACTTGTAGTTAGCTTCTTCTTTACTTGATTATTATAGTGTTATTTTATCATCACACAACTATCAAACTATAAAGATCAATGAGACATGAGGACACAAAATATAGGTTGCTAGCCAGGGCCAAAACCTCTCCTCTTGAGAGGAAATCCCACAAGAATTATTCTCTTCTTATAGAATATTCAAATGACGAATTCCAAGACCTAAGACCCTTGACTAGCCCTCCAAGACCAAGTCAACCACTTCTTTGATGATCTTATCTTCCACAACTTCAATGCCAGTCAAGCTTGCTCCAATACGTCACATTTCAACTTTAATTCAAAATTTTTGGTTAGTGCTTCAGGTCTGCAATTTTCAGCCTCTACTACAGAAACCCTAGCTCGCATGTGTGGGTAAAATATGGTAGATTGAGCCTTCTCCTTTGCTTGGTGTGTTTCTTCTTCCTTTTGTAACTTAGCTTGCAAATGTGATCTCTTTGATCCCAAACTTCGGCTTCTCTTGGAAAACCTGCAATTCGGTCTTGCTACAATAAGATGATGCCCTAATCTTTTTCGCACATGTGATAGATTCAACCCTAAAACAATCCACCAAAAATTTTGATTTATCTTTCCTCTTGTTCTCATCTTCCTCTTTGGTTATTACGATTCTTTTCTTGTAGTCGAACTTGGTTGGATACTCCTTCAAATGAGGTCAAGGTCTTCCTTATATATAGGCTTCTTATGGAGGTTGAATAGCCCTTACGAGGTTGACTTGTCTCTGTTCGGCCAACTCCTTCTCTTATAGGCTGACTTGGTCTTGGAGGAGGACATTTGGCTCTTTCGACTCTAAATAAGTTCCTTTTACATGATACAACATGTCCAATAGGGCCTTTTACATATTACAATGACTCTTTGACTCCTAGACTTTATGACAAAGCCCTGGAAGTACTCAATGGGTGCTTGATCTATAAATAAAATGATCGTGAGCATGAAACCTGTGCTACAAAATAATAATATTTTTTTTTTTCTCTTTACATCAAATAAGATCATGATTACATAAGACATTATGAATACCGAACCTAGTTATATTTTTCAACAAAGGAGGCTATTGTGTGAAGAAGGGTGTTGTCTGAAGGAGGCCTAAGGCTCTCAGAGTTTGAAATTTACTATATTTCAATTTTTTTTTTTTTTGAGTTTATGGCAAGCCTTTGCCAAGTCACTGAGTCTTGTCAACTTCCATGTCAGCCAAGTCTTATCGAGTTCAAAGACAAACCAAGGGAGGACAAATTGGAAGAAGTCATCGAAATTTTCAACTATTAAAGAGAATTATTCATAGATAATCAAGCCTATGGGAAGAAGATTTGTATAATTATATTAAAGGGCGGAAAAATCCTAGAAGAATTGATAATTTAATGAAGATTTCATCACTTTCTAGAGATAAAGGAAAGGAAAACCTTGTCACGAGGATGGGTGGAAAGCATAGCTAGAAAATAAGGAATAAATTCAAGTAAGGAAATGCCTTAAGCTTTATTCTTCTACAAGTTAAGAATAATAAAGTTTTAAATATGGCAGACGTTGGAGGAGATTTAGAGTGAAGAGAGAGGAAAAGAAGCAAATTGTTTACCCCAACATTACAGGAATTAAAGCAATATGGGATGGCAAGGGAACCCAAAGGACTAAACCTCTAAGAGCAATGGTTTTACTATTTACAAGCGAATCAAGGAAGTGGGTCAAGTTGTTCCCTAGGAGGAGGGTGACATTAGTTTTAATTATTAGAGGGATGGATATGATCAGGAGAGAGATGTATAACAAAACAATTATTATTGAAGAGGAGGAGAAGGTAGCAACCATGGCAATGACCCCTCTACATAGCCTACATGGCTCTTGACCTGTAGCCCACTTTGCTTGGCATTTATTGTTAAAAACATCAGAAATCAAATCTATATCAATCAAAAGAAGTGATTTATTTTCCTTTGTCATATTTCTGGGAAACTTTCATGGAATACCCCCTTGATACTTTAAGTGTCTAGCACACAACACCTATCAAGATGTACAATACAATTGTCATAGTTTATGGGAAAACAACATGCTCAACTAGACCAAACATCCATGATGGCACACTCTAGGGAGGGATTGAACCCTAGTGGGAGGATATTACCATCTTCGCTTAACCAACCAATAAAGAACCCTGATGGTCTAGTAGGAATTTGTTTTTGTTGTTTGAAAGATGTAATGGATATGATGTCTTTGATAAAGTCAAATGGTGCTAATTGGAAATTTGAACAGAGCGGTTTTTGTTGTTTGAAAGATGTAATGGATATGATGTGTTTGATAAAGTCAAATGGTGCTAATTGGAAATTTGAACAGAGCACTAATTCTAACAATCCCATTGGATTTTCAGGGGTAGTAGGCATGAGTGGAGTTCTCTTAGGCCCGAGAATAAATATTAAGTGCACATACACTTAGAGCCTAGGAACTCTATCTAACAACCTAACAAAAGCCTACACTTCCCTTCAAGGAGTTCAAATTGTTACCTCTCTTCAAATACCTAAGTTGATTTTGTATATATGTACTTTGCCTTCTATGAGCCATCTTAATAAAATAATGATAAGTTGATTTAATGATAAAATAATTGACCATTACTGAAAAGTTGGGTGACTCAATCTGCTATCCACGGAGATCTTTCCAACCGCTCTCTTCAACCTAGGTCATCCACCAGATTACAATCTTCAACTGTGCCTCTAGGGCCTCCTGCAATTGATAGTAAATCCATGATTTTGATATTGCTTTGTAATTGTTAGCAAGTACGATCCCAATTGGGTTGTTGTGCTCTATGAATAGTTTTCTACTTTCTTTCATTTTGGTGTATTAAACTTCAATGAATACGATCCTTTTATGCTGGTTATATTATTTTATGCTCGTTGTATTGTAAGAGCGCAATAAATTATTATTACCCGAATAAACTTCATATATTTCAACCTTGACAAACTCAATAATTTCACCAAAAAAATCGAATTGTGCGGATTTAAACTAAACATCCAGACCACACCAATGAACAGATCGCTTAACCATTTCAAGCAATTAAGTGAAACAGGCCCCTGTGTCTCAACACAGTGCTCGCAGTGACACTAATACCTAACCATTTCTACATCTTGTGAATAGCAAGAAGGGAACTCAGAATACTTGTTGCTACCCATATAGGTATAATGCATCAGTCTAGATTCCGATTCTGCTGGTTGTGTAGAAAAAACTACCTATAGATGAGCCGCCATCGAGGCAATTGTTCTCTGGGGTAGGGGCAAAGGCAATCGAAAAAACAATGAAAAGCCCATGGATTACTTGATAGAGATAAAGAAATGGAGTTGGTTTTAGTGTGATTTTTTGGAGTTTTCAGTGTTAGAATCACGCTGAAAAGTTTATAGTGAAATCTTGATTTGTGTTATTTAAACTAGTTTTTTGACTGTATATATAGATTCAGCACCCTGAAAAATTCTTGAGGTATTTCTATTGTGCAGTGATTATCCAACGTACTTATGATTTCAATAAATTCTGGTGAGATTTTAGAAAAATTAGACTAGAAAATCCACCAGATTTTTCTAAAAATGACACTAAAAATAAATAAAAGGCGAATTGAAATTGAATTTGGAGGCAACCCATAGAGATGAGGGCAATGCCCACGTGGATCAGCGAACTCATCTTCTGTTCTATTTGGGAGTTGTTGAGCCACCGTATTAAATTTTGTGCATGAAACTGTTTCAGAGTATAGACATAACATTGCAATCGAGGCTTATCTATTTGGGTATCGTATTGAAAGGCATAACCCAACAGATAGTCCGTGTCGGCCTAATGATCTTAAAGTCGCTCCTTTTCGCCAATCATGTCATGAAAGTTGGGTGTTCATTGAAAAGTGGCTACGTTTTTTTTTCCAGCATAAAGCTATAAAAAATTATGATTCAAAATGTCAAATGAATATTATATAGTGGTTCGTTTGGTTGGGTTTTCATTGAAAAGTGATTACATAATTTATTTTTTCAACATAAAGCTATAAAAGTATGATTCAAAATTCAAAATGTCAAATGAATATTATAGGGTGGTTCGTTTCGTCGATGAAAGCAAGGTGTCATTAAATTTAATATAATACTATATATTTAATAGATAATTTTAGATAGTTGTGAGGTGTAATTTTTGTTAAGAGAAGAAAATTACAATTTAAGAATGGTTTTTTTTTATTAAATAGATTTGTGGTTTATATATATTATGGTTTAAATTGTATTTTTGAATGTATAAATAGATTTTAATATTTTTATAATTTTTTGGCAACTTAAATTGTTGATGATGATGTATAGGCAACTTAGTGTAAATTTGCAATTCCAATAAATTTTTGCTACATTTCATACAAAATTAACAAAAAAATATGCCTAAAAAACCAAAATGTAGAATAATTAGATTAGTTGAAATTTTTTAAATATAAGATTTTTTTTTTTCAATTATTTTGTATAATATATAATATTTGTTGTTTTACCATATATATGCTTGATATTGAAATATTTTACTTAATATGAGCATTGCAATATTTGTTTGTTTGTCAAGTTTTGTCCTCTAAAGATGACTATAGGGTTAACCTTTATTTTGAGAAACTTCAACCCAAGGGTATCTAAGTCCTCAAAATCACCAGCCCTTAACATGACTGGATTTGAACCAATGACCTTCACATCACGAGTAACTTAAAAATATATCCCATCATATATCCATAATCCACATTGAATTTTTTTATCATTAGTAATATTTTTTAGATGTCACATGTTAATTTTATACTAAGAATTGAATGAGTTATACATCTTTGTGTTATTATTTTTATTAGGAAATAATTGAATTTATTTATTTATTTTCGATTATCCTTTTGTTTTGGGCATTGAAATATTTTGTTATAGTTCACATTAACCTAAAAAATGAAAATAAAAAATATTTTCTATATACACATATATGAAATTGATCTTGAAACAAATTGGTTGGTATAGATATTCAAACATTTTATTTAAGTGTTTTGAATTATTTTTAAAAGGTATAAGAATTATACATCTTACTCATAGTCAAAGGTGAAAATATAAGTGTTTTTTTAGTTACTTCATCTAGCTAAAGTTAATATAAAATCATGTTACTTCACATGGATATGGAAATTTTTTATTTATGATGAGAGTGGAATATTTTTACCACATCTCTTACAGGCCAAACATGTTTATTCATTTTTGTTTTTTATTTTTTATTTTTATTTTAAAAAGAACATGTGCGAGCATTGATGTAATCACACATCACCCTCATATTGGGTTGTAAAATGCACCTCTCGACACAATTAATATTTTGATTTTCAAATCAATATATTTCTTTTAAAATATTATTATTTAAATAAAATTATCAAATGATATATTGTAATTGTGATAGTATATTTTATTTTTTTAACATTGTATTGCATCTCTTAACAAATAATAAATATTAATATTTATAATAATATAGATTATTTTTTCTCATGAGGGTAGAGCACGGTGACACTGTGTTTTGTTAAGGTACTATGTGGCATAAAAGTCGTCAGTTCAAAACTCTGTGGGCAAAAAGCTAGTCATGATAAGGGCTAGTGTGGTCCAAGTTAGATGCAACCCCTGGTGACATTGTGTTTTGTTAAGGTACTATGTGGCTTAAAAGTCACTAGTTCGAAACTATGTGGGCAAAAAATTAGTTGCTAAGGGCTAGTGTGGTCCAGGCTATATGTAATCTTTGAGTGATTTTGATGGCTTAGATGCCCCGGGCTACTCAAAACACTAGTTAGATGTGTCAGTCATCCCAATTCCCATATATACTCATATTACCTAACAAACAATATATATATATATAATTTTAAATTTTGGTTAAAAACAAATCTTTGATTACAAGTGCATAATGTATAAATCTCCCAACTATAATGTTTTATATAGCACAAAAAACTAAAAATTTCATATAAATTTTAGGCATATACCATTTTTTTTTTTTTTTTATATAAAATTGAATTTATTTTTAATTAATAATAATAAAAAATGTTTATGACTAATAACAAGTATTACATGGTAATTTAGCTTAATTTTTTTTAAAAAAATATGAAAATACATAATGAGTAATTAAACTTAATATCACTAAACAAACACTCAAGTAATTAGTAATCTTAACATTTTCACACTAAACATGTTCATACTTATCAAATTAAATAAACAATTAGAAAACAACTAATATCCTTATTATATAGTATAATGCATTTAATTTTTCCTTTGACTAGGTATTAGTTTGTCTTTGACCAAACATTTATGACACTTATGCATAGTTTAACATTAGGAATTCAATTTTTGTCATTTTATTATTATTATTTAAATTTATTTATTTGTAAGGTGATTGGTTGAGGTCTTATTATGGATTGTTTAGTAACTTCCATTTCTATTAGTTAGTAATTTTTTGTTTTTAGTTTTATTTCCTTTTTATTTAATTTTTTATTTTTATTTTATTTTTTTTATATTTTCATGAATTATAAATTTTTCACAATATTTTCAATTTTAAAATGACTTATTATTATATTAAAAACATATTTTAATAAATTTAATTATAAACAATTATATAGATTAATAAAAATAAAACGTATACAGATAGATATATTATATGTATGTTAATATAAACAATATTAATCACATTTCTTAATTTTTGGTGATGACATTCAATAATGTTGTTTTGTATGTTAATATAAACAATATTAATGATATTTTTTAATTTCTGTGATGACATTTAACAATATTGTTTTATTTTTGCGATGAAATATTTGTCTTTATTTTTTTTGTTTATTTAATTAAACTACATTTAAGCTAAGTCACAAGTACTAGCTACTATATTGCTCTTGTTAAAATTTATATTTCATAATAAACAATTAGAAAACAACTAATATTCTTATTAAAATTCATATTTCATATTAACTTAACTATATGCAAGCAAATAAGTTATAATAAACAATTAGAAAACAACTAATATTCTTATTAAAATTCATATTTCATATTAACTTAGCTATATCTCGGTAAATAAGCTACCTAAAGGAAAATGGGCATATTTCTTATGATAAATGGAAGTTAATTAATATCGAATTTGATTTTAGACCTTTGTCCTGATGATGAACCACATTAGATGGTTTGAAACGTCGACCAAAAACTCATGATGTGATTAATCTGAAAGAATTTATCAAAATATGGAACTGATTCATCCAAAAGAATTTATCAAAATATGGAACTTATTAAGAATGGATGGGATGATAAATCAAAATTAATTAATATGGAATTTTACGGATGGTTGGTGATTCAATGATAAGATTATTAATATTAATGCATAATAATAATAATAATTATAATTGTGATGTTATTTTTATATTGGTAATAGTGTTGTTTTGCTAACATGTTGTTTGGTGGACTTAGAAGTCTCCCTATTTGGATGAGTGAGGAATGAAATGTAACTTTCAAAGAAATTTCCATTTCAGCAATAACCAGATTCAATGATTGGTTGCATTGTTGAATATAATTGGCAAATCTTGAAATATCATCAATGATGTTTATCGTCCTGCTAATATTGTTGTCCATGTCTGACTCCCAAGTTCTCCAAGTCATCTTTTTTTTCTTTATTGCTTTGTTCCTGTTATCCTTTGACTTGTCGGGGTAGCTAGAGAATCAATTCACTTGTGTTTTGTATCAGAACCAACAGTTCCATAAATGAGATCTATGGAATTTCCATGGACATTTGCCAGAGATGTTTTTAACATACTTAGCTGACCCTTGTGATGTCAGGTGTTTGGGAGAGAGAGATTATACCAAATTGTGATGCACTCTATGTTCGTCCTCTCACACATGATGATGTTGCTTTTTGGATGTGGGTTGTGATATATGGTAATCATTGGTATATTCTATACTGACTCATAACACTTTAAATTCTTGTCTTTTACCATGTTGTACCATGGTTTGTTCATAATTTACCTCTAGATAACGTATCACCTTATGAATCAAGTTGAATTACTAGAAACCAAGGTAGGTGTTTTACGTCATTTTTCCTACTCATTTTGCACACCCCATCACTTCATCAACATTTTCATGCATTATCATCACTTCTCCTTCCGTGCTTGAGTTATCATATGTATTGTAGCAATGGTTCAAAATAAAAAGGAAAATTATTAGGTATAAGAATGTCAAAATAAAAATCAAAGAGCTAAAAAAAATGCTCGAGGTAGAAGCAACTAAAGTCATATCATGCACATGAGACATGCCACCTTGCTATAAAACCCACGTTCTCCCAGCCCCATTCTCAGATTAAATATACCAGCTACACGAATGTTTTGAAAGTGTATTCTCCATAAAATTCTAACAAATTTTACAATAAGAGGAACTTCTTTTATATACATCAACAACTATTATCTTGCATCTAACTATAGAAATATAGTTAACAGTAAAATAATATGAAGTGGTTATGCCACATGTATAACTTCAAAGAAAGGATATTTACAGCTTAAAAACTGTCAATCTATGTTACAATGTCTGAATTTTATTCTCTAACACCACATAATTCTGAATCACTCCCCTAAGGATACAACAATGAGCTTAGGAATTACTTTTAATACTTGGAAACATAAACTTGCTTAATCTAAACTCTGGAATTTGATCAATGATAGGTAGTAACAAAAATTATTTGAAAACTATGGAATCTTCTCAAGGATTAGAAATAACAAAAATTATTTGAATTGTACCCCAAGGGCCTCAATATTCTAATTCATTGTCAAATGATTACTCCTTTGAATGCTTAGTGTTAATTTAAAACAACTATAGCACGAAGTAATCTACTAGGGAGGATGGGAGTAAGACCTTGATAAAAGAGGTGGGTGTTTTCTCCCTATTTAATAGATCTAGCTACTTTCTCCTAAAGTTTGACCTTTCCCAAACACTTTCTCGAGATTTAGCAAATCCATGTACAATTATTTAATGCATTTGGGTTTCATCAATAATTCCATATAAAGCCATTTATTTTTGGATTAATACATTATACATTATGGCTTGTTTGATTTATTTTCTTCTCCTTCTCTTGATCTTATCTGATGTTGATTTCTCTTGTTCTTCTTTGATAGAAATTAACAATAGATATATATACTTTGTTTCCTTTAAATTTGTTCAGGGTATGTTAAAAACATGATCCACATGAAGGGACATATATAGGAGATTGTGACCCACACTAAACATTCCTAGAATAATTTAGAGTCTTCCAAGAGTTAGAATTCTATGGTTTGGAAATTTCAACACAAGAGTCCAAGAAATTCCAAATAACAGACCAGACGTGAATTAGTTAGCAATAAAATATCTCTGGTGTCATATTGTCATATTGTCTGCATGCTTCTTAGAATTTTTCTCTAAAGCTTATCCTTATATTTGTAGAATCTCCAAAAGATCTTAGCCTCTAGAGCCTTATTCATGAGAAATCTAGAACTTGGTTTTTCAAAAACTTGATGGATATGTATCTGAACCCCTATGTGAAATTTGGTAACTTAGAAAATTGAATAGGCAGACATACACTATTGCTGGGAGAAAATTTGTCACTATAACCGAGGTCAGTTTTGGTATGGTGCAAATATATGTGTCATATGAAAGAATGAATTTATCATCTTTATGATTGGCATATGGAAAAATAACTTTATCTCTATTAGATATCATTTTGGGATTCAACTGTGTTAAGTAAGTCATTCAAACGTATGACCATTTCCATGAGAGGTAGTCGTAACTGACTAATTTCTCATGATTTTTGAATAGTTATCCTTATATTTGTAGAATCTCCAAAAGATCTTAGCCTCTAGAGCCTTATTCATGAGAAATCTAGAACTTGGTTTTTCAAAAACTTGATGGATATGTATCTGAACCCCTATGTGAAATTTGGTAACTTAGAAAATTGAATAGGCAGACATACACTATTGCTGGGAGAAAATTTGTCACTATAACCGAGGTCAGTTTTGGTATGGTGCAAATATATGTGTCATATGAAAGAATGAATTTATCATCTTTATGATTGGCATATGGAAAAATAACTTTATCTCTATTAGATATCATTTGGGATTCAACTGCGTTAAGTAAGTCATTCAAACGTATGACCATTTCCATGAGAGGTAGTCGTAACTGACTAATTTCTCATGATTTTTGAATAGTTCACTTAGCACTCATTGCATCGGGTGATGCTCACAGGGGTGAAGAAGTGGGATTGAAACTAGTGAAAAGTGGAGAACGAATCACATAGCATCAATCATCACTTCCGGGGCTTGCACCCGGTAACCAGGACTTCCCAGGAGGTCACCCATCCCAGAACTCCTCTGGCTCAAGCGCGCTTAACTGTGGAGTTTTTCCCACAATCAAGCCCACTTAGCTTGCTACCCCATTTGCAAAACCTTAGCAAGTATTGTGCCTCATGAACCATTCAAGTAGAGATCCCTTGACTCTTTTTGAATTTAAGTATGGGGGATTACGCAGTGCATTATATTAGATATCATTTTGGGATTCAACTGCGTTAAGTAAGTCATTCACGTATGACCATTTCCATGAGAGGTAGTCGTAACTGACTAATTTCTCATGATTTTTGAATAGTTCACTTAGCACTCATTGCATCGGGTGATGCTCACAGGGGTGAAGAAGTGGGATTGAAACTAGTGAAATGTGGAGAACGAATCACATAGCATCAATCATCACTTCCGGGGCTTGCACCCAGTAACCAGGACTTCCCAGGAGGTCACCCATCCCAGAACTCCTCTGGCTCAAGCGCGCTTAAGAAGTTGATTGAAAACTACAATCATGTAGTTTCAAAATCAAACTTCTAAGGTGTAAGAAACAAATAAATTACTTGTCCCATTTACAGTTGACCAAGTTCGAGGGTCCGTTGGAAGAATTTTGTTCTTTTCCAAGTAATATCTACATATGGAGTCCAATGTTTGAGACAAAATAATTTATAGGATTCAATTATTTGGACACATCAAGGACACGTAAGGAAGTTTACACATTTCTAGTTGTTATGCTGTTCCAGTTGAACGTTAGCAATTACTTTATCTTTCACATCCCTGCAAAGCCCTAGCATGTGGACATTGATGTATTGAAACTTTGATTGTGCCCCTTAATCCAAAGCCTCTAACAATCTATGGAAATGGAATAAGATATGATCAGATGAATGCTAACAATTTACATGCTAGATCAGTTTATGTGTGATGAAGGAAATTTGAGTATGAATATATACACATAAATTTGTATGTGTATAACTCCTAATTAGTTATACAATTGTGATTCCAATAGACACTAGCTACATGAATTTACTATAGAAAGGTTTGACTTCTTTTTTGGAATCATAATCAATTACTGCTAGACTGTTGGTGAGAGATCAAATCATTTGTGTGAAAATGGTTGGTCATTGGAAGGCATTGATGCTAACTACATTAATTTCTAGTGAGAGGGTATGAATATTGATAAAAATTTAGATGGTTGTGATGACAATTGAGTATAGTTGCACTGGTAGTGCACTTATTATGGGTGAGTTATTTTATGTGGCATTAACATCTTCTACATGGAACATATGTTTGGAAGGATGGTGCTCTGGAATATGATGTGGAGGTGCCTCCGCATATGATGTGGACCTACCTTGTGGAGAAGCGCTAGACACTAAGAGGAAGGCCTCTTAGCCCTAGGAGCATCAAGACCACATGGCACAATATATGAGGTTGATCACTTGGCTTGAGGTTGCCTTGGTTAAAGGCTGCATCACTTGGAGATTGATGTGAACCCAATGCACATATGTGGAGAAGCAATGGAGATTAGGAGATTCTCTTGTGGAGTGGAAGATATGTGATGAGGAGAGATTGATATGTGGAGCCTTAGATTATAGAGCATACCACTTCGATGTTGGAGCACAACCACCTTGCAGCACCATGTATGTGGACAACTTGGAGAGGAGTCCCCCTCATGTGGATCTACTCTAGTGGATCATATTAGCTTACTCATGGACTTAGTCCACTTTCTATTATTCATCTCTATTACCTATATCGTATAAAGAGAGGTAAGTGTTTTTGTATTAATAATTTAATCTCTAGATCATTCACATCCTGTTGTGCTTGTCTTGTAGTCTTTTTGTTTGTGTGATAAAAGAATTGAAAGGCTTAGGTAAAAAATTGGAGTGAAAGGGTTGTGCATTTCTGTGAATAAGACCTTGGGTTTGGAGCTTGAAAACCTAGGGAAGACTTGGAGCACTTGATGCTAGTGGAGATTGTTAATCTCCTTAAAGACTTGTGTATAGATTGAAGGGTGGACCTTTTGGTGTGATTCTAGTTTGTTGTGTAGCCTTTTCTATGGCTAGAATGAATTTGTAAGAACCTTGATAGGTTATGGTATTGTTGGTTAGGGTCTATTGTTGATAGTGGATGCCTTATCTAGGGTTTGGTAGCAACTAGAATGTCCTTTCTTACATGAGTTTAAAGGACATGTACCATCTTGGAATGAGATAAGATATTGCATTCTCTTTGGATATGTTGTAATCTCCACTATTTCATTATTGTCCAAAGTTGTCCATTGCAGATCTAAAAATCAAAATTGTGTTTTCAATGTTTATGGGTGGTTTCTTGGTTCTTTCTATATGTTGATTTATCATGACATATTGGATGATATGCTATGTGATTTAACATGCTCGGAAGAAACTAAAAAATCATATTTATTGCCGAAATAAATCTACTTTAACTAAAGTAATTCTCAGATTTGGTTGATGAAGGGGATTGCGCCCTAAGGGCTATGAATCTTCTCTCCTTTAGCTAAATATTTTCGGTGGCTATTTCCTCAGCTTTCCAAGTGATTTTCTTGGATAGAAGAAGTATATTGCTACTGCAACCTATATTTGAAAATAAGCTATAATGTTGAAATTTATATGAAATAGATCTAGGGAACCTCAAGTAAATGAGGTGAAATTTCTTGAGTGTTATAAAGTGTATAATTAATGAATTTCTACAGAAATGTGATTGTTGGAACATTCAATTCCCTGCATAGGAATGAAATTACTAAGTACATAAACAATACTCATGCCCTTATTGTATTTTCATGTGGTAAGGCCAATGCTCCTGATTTTGACTTAATTTAAATACTTGTTTCAATTACAAAAACTAAACTAAGCTTTCAATCATAACATAAATCCCTCATAGTACTATAGGCTTGGAATTTGAGGGATGAAACTCTCTTGCTAATCAAAATCAGTACACAGTCATAGTGAAATAAAACATTGTTCATTATATCAATCATAACAAGAGCCTCCATAATAACATAATCCAAATTCAAGAGAGAACATAAGAATTAAACGTTTAATAGGAAAGTTGATAATACTCCCGAAGAACTTATGATACATAAACCAACAATACTACTACAAGAAGTCTCCTACCTTCCATCTTACAGATTCCCTTGTAACTAATCTAACCTATGAAAAAGTTTGATAGTGAAAAGACAACATCAACAACTTACTGATGGTTTTACAAACAATATGAATTTCCTATACCTATTCACATTATTACACTGTCTTTGTTACCTAGGTAAATATCCTTTCTTTGAAGCTGTACATGTGGCATAACCACTTCATATTATTTTATTGTTAACTATATTTCTCTAGTTAGATACAAACATAATAGTTGTTGAAGTATATAAAAGAAGCTCCTCTCATTGTAAAATTTGTTAGAAGTTTGTGGAGAATACACTTTCAAAACATTTTTGTAGCTGGTATATTTAATCTGAGAATGGGGCTGGGAGAACCTGGGTTTTATAACAAGGTGGCATGTCTCATGTGCATGATGTGACTTTAGTTGCTTCTACCTCGAGCATTTTTTTTTACTCTTTGATTTTTATTTAGACATTCTTATACCTAATAATTTTCCTTTTTATTTTGAACCATTGCTACAATACATATGATAACTCAAGCATGGAAGGAGAAGTGATGATAATGCATGAAAATGTTGATGAAGTGATGGGGTGTGCAAAATGAGTAGGGAAAATGATGTAAAACACCTACCTTGGTTTCTAGTAGTTCAACTTGATTCATAAGGTGATACATTATCTAGAGGTAAATTATGAACAAACCATGGTACAACATGGTAAAAAACAAGAATTTAAAGTGTTATGAGCCAGTATAGAATATACCAACGATTACCATATATCACAACCCACATCCAAAAAGCAACATCATCATGTGTGAGAGGACGAACATAGAATGCATCACAGTTTGGTATAATCTCTCTCCCAAACACCTGACATCACAAGGGTCAACTAAGTATGTTAAAAACATCTCTGGCAAATGCCCATGGAAATTCCATAGATCTCATTTATTGAACTGCTGGTTCTGATACAAAACACAAGTGAATTGATTCTCTAGCTACCCCGACAAGTCAAAGGATAACAGGAACAAAGCAATAAAGAAAAAAAAGATGACTTGGAGAACTTGGGAGTCAGACATGGACAACAATATTAGCAGGACGATAAACATCATTGATGATATTTCAAGATTTTCCAATTATATTCAACAATGCAACCAATCATTGAATCTGGTTATTGCTGAAATGGCAATTTCTTTGAAAGTTACATTTTATTCCTCACTCATCCAAATGGGGAGACTTCTAAGTCCACTAAACAACATGTTAGCAAAACAGGACTATTGCCAAGATGTAATATCATGGTCACTCCTTTTCTTGTCATTCTAATCTCAGCAAAGACACTAACTTTCGAGGGCTCTCCAAACTGTTCAGAATAAACAATTTATTCTAGTATAATCAAAAATGTATTTGGTTTAGCTCGTAATGCTAAATGTATCATTGAGCTGGATCTAAAACTCCCCAGCTTGCATGCTGGGCCAGTAAATGTATTCATGTAACTTTGCCACTTCCATGATTACCATGGACAATCTTTTAAAGACCAAGGGGAGAAAACGAGCGCTAGGAAAATTCTCCAAGGTTTAACATATGTTGATTGTAGGATTGATGAATTTCTTGTTGTAGTTACCCTAAAGGAGATTCAAAGCACACCCGTAGCAAGCACCATGTGATTATATATTTTTGGATCTATATTTATTCCTTTGCCACGACAAGGAATAAACATTTTGTCCCTCATAAGTAAGCCACCTCAAAAGTTGCATGATACAGTTAGGGCATGTCATCTTAGTGATAAGTCAGAGGCGAATTAAATAAAAGAATGGTATCTGAGTCTGGTAGCAATTTAACAAGGTATCCATGAATCGACGTCTTGCAGAGTGAATGAGAAGGCTGTTGATTGGAGTTGAATTATTTGACAGTTATGATAACAATTTCATTGGTTTGATTAAAATATGTTGAGTGAAAATGCTTGCTCCTTGTCTTAAGAATGAAGCTTATCTTTACATTTTGAACAATGCAAGGTGGGTAGAGGGAATTCATATCTCTAGTTTTACAGACCACTTGGGCTTTTGATTGAGGGAAGTATGGAATTTTTTTGCTATATAAATTAAAGT
Source organism: Pinus taeda (assembly GCA_000404065.3). NCBI lineage: Eukaryota > Viridiplantae > Streptophyta > Pinopsida > Pinales > Pinaceae > Pinus > Pinus taeda. Next base: position 11,710 of record APFE030669300.1, on the reverse strand, counting down.
TTGCTCCTCATTTTTGCATACAACCTTGAAAACTAGATCAGAACATACCCTGTTCACTTCATCTCTAAAAACGATCTCTATAACCTCTTTGGTCATGTATGTCACCTCTCACCCAGAAGGAAGGCATGCAATTGTTTGTTGACCTCAATCCAATTGCATCCAGGAGTTTTTTTAACTCCTCTGACTTTCATTATTTTTCTAACCTTTTCAATGTCATGCCATCTACCAGCCATAGCATATATGTTCGAGAGAAGCACATAAGGTGCAACATCTCTCACATCCAACTCAAAAAGGTGTTTTGCCACGGATTCTCCTAACTCTATATTGTTATGTATTCTGCAGGCTCCAAGAAAACACATTGAAACAGATGCATTGGGTTTGATTGGCATTTTATTGACAAAGCCTTCTGCTTCATCTAGCTGCCCAGCATGGCTAATCAGGTCAACCATGCAACAATAGTGCTCCATCGCAGGTATGATGTGATAATAGTCCCTCATGCAATTGAAGTATTGAAGGCCCTCATAGACTAGGCCCTCATAAACACTAGCATATGTTTTGGAGTTTGGCTTCATATCCACAAGCCACATTTTCTTGAAAATCTCCATGGCCTCCTCTGCCTGCCCATTCTGTGCATACCCTGCAATCAACGCTGTCCAGGATACGACGTCTCGTTCACACATTTTGTCAAACAGATAGCGTGCATCCTCTATGTTGCCACATTTTGCATACATATCTATCAGGGCATTCACCACAAATACATCACTCTGCAATCCGCTTCTTCTGATCTCTTCATGAATGTCTAGTCCTTCTTTGATGTCTGCAGAGTCGGCACAAGCAGGGAGTACACTAGCGAATGTGAACTTATTGGGTTGGACGCCTTCTCGCTGCATGAGGAAGAACAACCCTAAAGCCTTGTGGGCTACCCTCTGCCTGGCATAACCCGCAATCATCACAGTCCACGAACATACATCACGTTCGGGTATTTGATCAAAAACTCTGCGAGCGTCCGCCAGGCTCCCACATCTGACATAGACGTTGAGGAGAGTGTTGTGTAAATGTGTGGCAACTGTAAATCCTCTCCGAGTGATTTGTGCATGGAGTAATTTGCTTTCTTCCAAATCGTTTTTCCGAATGCAAGCCTGCAAGAGAGACACATAAGTAAAAGAGTCTGCGTGGTCGACCATGGCAGGAGCGTTCACTGGATTCATGGGATTGGCTTCTGTGTGACGTGAAGTTGAATGGCAGGGAGTAGTCTACCCAGGCGGAGGAATTGGTGAGGGAGCAGCCCGCGGGTTATTTCCGAATTCAAATTCCATGGTGAATTAACTTCCTGGAATGTCTGTCAGGAATCTGTCAGTCAAGGGTGGTGGAGATGGGTAGAGGCCGCGAAGGGTGGCGGAGCAATTGCCGGTGGCCGGAGCCGGAGGGTTTTTCCGGGCGGCGACGGAAACTGGGCAATTCCTTTGCCTGGGTAGACTACTCATAGTGTATTAGTTTTATTAATTTATTAAAATATTAATATGTATGGCTATATAAACGGCTAGTTTTTGAATTTTTTTTTAGATAATGATTTTAATTCATAATTTATTAAATATTAATAGGTAACAACTATATTAAATGATAGTTTTTGAAAAATTATTTAAGTTGATTATTAAAACCAAATATTACTAGTTCTGAAATATAATTTTAAATATGATATTAGTTATTAATTTATTAAATATTAATTAATAACGGCTATATTAAACGGCTAATTTTTGAAAAATATATTTAAATTGTGATATAGTTTATTAATTTATTAAAAACAAATATTAATAAGTAAACCACTAATATAATATATATATATATATATATTATATATATATATTATATATATATATATATATATATATATATATATTATATATTATATTTTTATTTTATTTATTATTTTTTTTTTTTTTCGTAAGAAAATTCATAATTTCATAAATATAAATTACATGCTGTGGATGCCCGAAGACATATGCTGTAAACGTGGTTATGGACCACTGACAAAAATCAAAGATAAAAGTATACAAGGAGACCTAGAGAGCGTGCTGTTCTGGTGCAAATTAACCGCTATGTATAAGCCCAAAAATTAACCCACGCAGGGGTTGACAACCATATACTCTATTCGTTATGTACAGAGCAAAATCTATAAAGGTTGAGAGTCAAAATGCTGTGAAAATTAGGGGCTGTTGCCCCTCTGTAGTCCCTCCTCTATGTATGGTCTGTGAAAAAAATGATAGATCCCTGTAGGTGTATGTTCTGCGATCAACCACTCGCCTAGAGGATGATGCGTCGCTTCCTTTGATAGTCTGTCAGTAGTTTCATTTATTTCCTTATAGATATGAGAAACAGAAATCTGATCAAAGAATGTTTTGAAAAAATCAATTTCTTCCAATATAGATCTCAATGAGTATGTAGTGCAAACATCTGTATTGTTAAACCAATCAGTCACTATCTTTGAATATCCAAAGATTTGTATGTTTTGACATTATTTCAGGATAGCAAAGTATAGCAGATGGCAGAGTGTTATCAATTCAACGTGATTGTTGGTGCCAGGACCCAGTCCCATGCAAATCTGGTAGTAGTGTGTTTCAGAAAGGTAGAGGCAAGTGCCGCCCCCACAACCGTGTCGTTGGGTAGCACCATCATAATAAGCCCACGTGATTGCTCTGTTACTCTGTTCCTACTGTATAATCCTTGGTCTCTTGTGGTTGTCGTCATTTGGAATCTCTTCATATGCGACACAAATTTGTGGGGGGAGCAGATTCCAGTTTACCAATTTATCTTTGATTTTTTTTTTTTTTGAGCCAAACGTGCCATGAGATGAGGAGAGGAAGATTTCTTGACTTTGCTACAGCCGATGTACACCACCAGTTCTCCCAAGCCATTGTGATGTCAGCCCCCAACCAGTTTCTAGTCATATTTAGAGATAGAAGGAATTGAGTCCATATGCTTCTGGTGGTTGGGCAGGTGAGGAAAAGATGCTGGGTTGTTTCTTCTTCTTGGAGGCAAAGAAAACACCGGGTAGGCCCCAAAAAAGCCCTTCGTTTCAGGTAGGAGCTCGTGGGGATCTTATCTTCTAACATATTCCACATCAACAGTCTGGTACATGGAGGAGCTTGTAAATTCCATAGGTTATTCCACCAGCTTCTAATGACTTCCATTTTCTTATCTGCTATGATTATGTCATACCCCTATTTCGGTGTGTATTGCCCAGCTTTAGAGTGGTCCCAGATTAGTTCATATTCAACATTTCGTAATCTAACATGTGTTTCTGTAAGAGCCTGAAGGTAGATTTTCGATATTCTACTCCAGTCATCTGGCAAGTTCCAGTGTGGATCAGTCAGCTAGGCTTGAGTATGGAAAGTGGTATTTTGCTGATCCCCAATCTGTCTCAAAACCTTGATACCTCTGTTGTTTAGGTGCTGGATCAGTCCAATAGGTAGTATATGGGATTTACCGCTGCCTATCCAAGGATCAATGCCAATCCGGATAGAGGCACCATTGCCAATCTTCCATAATAAGCCATCCTTGATGATAGAGATAGAATTGAGAATGGCCCTCCAAATCACTGATATGCCCTTCTTGTGCCAAGATGGGCTTCTGATCCAGTCTATAATAGTTAATGACCAGATGTATTTATGGAGAATGACCTCAGCCCAAAGGCTGTTTTGTTTTAGTAGGAGCCAACTCTGTTTGGCCGCCAAGGCTTGAGCAAAGGCTGGAAGGAGTTTAAGTCCCCAACCTCCCCACTTCTTCGGAGTAGCAATTCTTGTCCATTTTACCCAAGCAAATGGTCTGCCCTCTTTGGTACCATTCCAGAGGAATCGATAACATATTTTTTGAATTATGTGGAGTATTCCTCTAGGGATCCAGGCAAGTGACATCTAGTACACCGGGGTAGCTTCTAGGACTGTTTTAATAAGGACAAGTCTGCCTGCCCTGGATAGGAATTTATGACACCAACAACTTATTCTCTTCTCCACTTTTGTGATGAGCCAGGTCCAGTTTGCAATCTTATAACCATCTAGTTTTAGTCTAAAACCCAAATATTTTAATCCCCCCATCAAATCAGTTGCTTGAAAAGGAAAATATTGTGTGGCCAACTAAGATTCCTGTAGGGTACATTCAGATAAAGAGATGGTGGATTTTTCTCTGTTGATCTCCATTCCCGTGGCTCTGCAGAACAGGTTCAATATCTCATTCAATGAAGTCGTGTCCCGGACACTGCATTCAAGAAGATCAATATGTCATCTACAAAAAGTAGATGTGTCAAGTAGAATTGTTCCATAATTTTTAGACCTTGAAGGCACCCCCTTATTTTTTCCGTAGATATAAGTCTGCTCAATCCTTCCATGACTAATAAGAAAAGAAGAGGTGATAACGGGCATCCCTGACTTATCCCTCTATCAACATTGAAGATGGGTGATGCTGAACCATTAATAAGAATGGAAAAAGAGACAGAGGATATGCATCCCATGATCTAGCTGATGAAAGCTGGGGGAAATCCCGAGTGAGTAATTATCATCTTGATGTACAACCAATTCACTTTGTCAAAGGCCTTTGACAGATCAATTTTGAGAGTGACTCCCTTGAGATTTCTGAGTTTGATGGAGTGGAGGGCTTCCTTGGCAGTGCCAATGGCATCCTGAATATGTCTATGGTGGAGGAAGGCAAATTGCTCCTGAGAGATGTGATTAGATAATATAGGCTTGATGCGGTTGGCGATGATTTTAGAGATAATTTTGTACAGGCAGTTGCAAAGGATATAGGCCTGAAATCGTTAAAAGAGGATGGCGAATCAGTCTTTGGGATCAAGGCCAAGTAGGTGAAGTTTATGGGGGGATGGATGTGTCCCGATGTTCTACTTTCTTCAATGACAGCAAGTAGGTCCCCTCCTAGTAACTCCAGAAAATCCAAATAGAACTCCACTGGCCAACCATCCATGCCTGGACTCTTATCTTTCTTGAACCACTTGAGAGTTCCTTCCAATTCCTCCAGAGTGACCGGTTGATTTAAGTCCTCTGCCTCTTCCTAATCCACAAACCTTGGAAAATGGCCAGCTAAATTGATGATATCTGGGAGATTGATGGCTGCCGGCGCAGAGAATTGCCTCTTGAAATGTGTAATCCCCAATCTGGAAAGTTGTGGGTGAGTAGAGGCCCATCCCTCAAGCTCACAGGGCATCTGCCAGATAGTGTTTGTGGTCTTCCTTCCATTTGCAAAGTTGTGGAAGAATAAGTAACCACTATATTAAATAGCTAGTTTTTAGAATAAATAAATAAATAATCAAAGTCAAACTTTAAAGGAGGGGAGTCAAAAATTATAAAAACGAATGAA
>APFE030669291.1:313699-327472 GCA_000404065.3 Pinus taeda | reverse complement strand
TCTGATTATACAAATAAAAAATTTATTATATATTTTCGTTGTTAATTTAAGTTAATATGTTTTTGTTATTTATTGATTTATGTGTTTCTATTTTTCAGGAAAATGGCATCAAAGAAAATTTCTGTGAATCTTTCTGGACCAAAGACTCTTAAAGGTGCATCTTTAAGAAACATTGGTGACCGAACTCCACTTGAGCTCATGACTACAAATCTTTCAAGTGCTTCAACTGATAAGAAGATAATTTCAGACTGGAAGAATTCAAAAGAGGTGAAATTTCCATCAAGAATCTGGTATGTGAAAGAAAAGAAAGCACAAATGTGAATATATATCTATATATTGATATACCTAATGATAATGGAATTTTTGAGGTGATGGGAAGAGTCATAGATATGTGTTCGGTACAGGACACTGAAGTTGTTTACGTACTTACAAAAGCTCCCAAGTCACATGAAATGATTAAATACTGACTATCATATTCATTGTATGACACGAGAGAGGTATTTACAAAGTTGTGTAAACAAATCGTAAATGAGATGATACAAAACATCGTAAGTATTGTTATTTATATTTGTATTTTGCGTTCTTGAAAGTGTCTCACTATATTTTTTTAACTTTGTTTTTATTGACATATGATATTTTGTTTGGCATAATTTTGTTGAAAGTTGTTCAATTAGGTTGGGAGGGATTCATTTCATAGCACATGATATCATGAAAGTTGTCAGCAGTTTTTACTCAGTGTTAGAAGAAGATATGGAAAACAAGCAAAATGTAGTAATTGATGATGGGCCTCTGGTGGATAAATCTAGCAAGGGTAAACAAGTTACTTTTGAGGACGATGAAGTTGAAACTGACAGTGAAGCATATGTTGCTATTACTGAAGATGACATTGGAACTGAGAAGAGCCGTAAAAGACCAAAAGTAACAATGCCCAAGAATAAATCTGTTGAGAATGTTATGACGAAGAAAAGTAAAGTTGAAGATTTTGAAGTAGTTATTACGAGCAGTTAAGAACCTAGTGAAACTTCAAAAGAAAGCAGATAAATCATTACACCAGGAGCTGATTTAGATGATAGCATTATCAAAACAAAACAAAATGCCATTCGACAGAATTTGACAAAGAGAAACTTAACTGATGGTGGTCGTACATTTCAGCTTAATGTCAGACAAACCTATAAGGCAAGTGAAGGACAATGTCAATATCAAGTCAGAAAGCCACATCATCTGCGTGTTCGCAACTTGAAAACATTGATGAGGTACAATCCATATGCTCATGTGGTTAGTTATGTGCTTCTTGTTGATCCATTTCAAGTTCCTAACAAAGAAGCATTTGATAAGTCAAAATGTTTTGAATATAATTATTATGTGCTTGGGGGGAACAATTCTGTAGAAGCTCAAAAACAATTGATGGAGGAATATTCTAATAACCCACGTTTTGAAACAATGAAATGTATCATTTATGTTGGTTTATCAGAAACAAAAGCAAAGTTAGTGGCATGGGATCATAATTCATATAATGAATATAGGATGTCTATGATTTTCATCCAAAGGGTTAGATTTATTCATAGTGAATTTCAAGAAAAATGTGGTGGGGATTGGATAAATGTTACTGCAGATTTATGAAAGGAATGTTGTATGGAAATAGACTATCAAATTGAAGAGAAAACCAATTCAAAAGGTGGAAAAGGCAACAAAAATAGTGATTTATTTAGAGGAGTTGATAACATTTTCCAATTGGCATTTAGAACTGGAGATGTTTGGAAGTTGACTGATGAGATTTTTAGCATGTGGGAAGACATTGGCATTAAAAACCAGAGGGTCAATAAGTCTAAGCCATTGATATGTAGCAACAGTAAATCAGCTCCTGAACTGAAGCAACTTCTAGACGATATGACTATCACACCTTGGAGGGCGATGTAAGGAGTGAAAGATGAAAAAATTGTCAAAACAATATTATCTCGTGTAAGGTCAGGGGAATTATCATTGGAGGAAATGTCTGAAGAATTTCAAAAGTAAGTTTGCTGAATTATTTTTATTTATTTCTAGATTATAGTTATCTTTTAAATAAACTGTTCTTGGTAGTATTTTTATACATATCATATATTAACTTTTTGTTACTTTCTATGCGTCACAAGGTTTACATGAAAATTCAAGAACAAATGTTAGATTGTTGAATGAAGATATTGGGATGATGTTGTACGCAAAACTATCCAGATTCAACGTTCTACATCAACATTAAAGCTTTTATCTTGCATTTTAAAAAGGTATCTTGATTTATACATTCATTTTTATTTATCTGTGTACTATTTTTAATTTATAACTTACACATATATTTGTTTATTTTATAAAAGATGAGGAAAGAAGATAATGGAGCACCAGATAATTTCAAAACCTTTATTGAAAAAATAAAGATCGAAAGACTGAGGAAGCAACGTATTAAGAATGTTGAACTTCATCCAACTCTTAATCATTTCATTTGGAATGGGCTAAGACACTATTCAATATCAAGTAATACAAGCGACTGTGAAGACATTGCTAAACTCATACCGAAAAGGGATTATGCCCTAGTTATTGCAGATATTCCCCATGGTTTCAATATTCCAAACATTTACTATGATAGTGACCCTTATACTTATCAAGCTTTTAATAAAGTGGTTGCGGGATTTGTAGAAGTGGCGTCATCACCGTTATGGAGATTTATGAGATTTCGTTCAGATACACAATTGGCAATGATATTGTCAAGCTTCAAGGGGAAAACAAATTCAAGGATGCAGCTTACATGGTAAGACGTTTAAAATGTATATTTGATTAATGTTGAAAAATTCGTTTATGTACAAGTTAATTGAACTTTTACTATTTCATGCTACAAGCAAAAGTCAAATTTTCTTAACAATGAAGATCAACAATTTATAAATGATTGTGAGTTCATTCATATTGATAGTTGGGCAAAAGATGATAGCCATATCTATATGATTTTTAATCGGGTAGACGGAAAGAGTCAGCGAAATACTGACTTATGATGCTGTTGTGAGAAAACTAACATATGAAGACAAAGAAACAAAAGGAGAGATAGTTAACATTTATCAAAAACCACAATTATTGATTAACTATTTTATAGACATATGTTCAAATGAAGGAGATTGGGTTCTGGATTTATTTTTTGGCTCAGGTAAGTTTTATTATATGGAATTGAATTTCAATATGTTATTTTTTTAATTAATATGTTATTGTACTAATTTACTTTATTATTTCTTTTGTGCTTGATAATTAGGTACAACACTAGCATGTTGCCTTGAAAAAGAAAGAAATTGCATTGCAATTGAGAAAGATCCATTACAGTGCAATTTCATTCAGCAAAGAATTAAAGCTCTTCAATTTCTTCCAGATGCAATGCAAGAAATTGGGTTGAAGAAAGGGGACTTTAGTGAATCACGTGTGGCAAAAAAGGCAAAGGAACCCCAACCACCATTACATGGAATGTTTGAAAAGCATACAATGGGAGATTCGCAGACATAAAGATCCATTAGAAGAGGAAAATGAGCAAAAGGAAGCAGAAAATATTGTGGAAGAAGACAATGATGAAACTCTAGAGGACGAAGAGTTTGGATTACGTGACATTGTTGATTAAATTTAAGTTATGCTTGGAAATCAAGCTTTGCAATGTTTTGGCTTTGACATTTTATGAGAAGAATAATTAATCAATTAAGGTTGTTATGCATTCAATATTTGTAATATGTGATTTTCGCATTGATTTTTAAGTTAATCATTATTTTTTGAAAAAAGAAGTGATTATTATTATTTTATTGACATGAAATTCATAAAAAAAACTATTATTTAACCACTTTTAGTTAAAACTTTCGTATAAAAATTGTGATTTTGATTCAATTCTAGCAAAAAATTATCAAAATGTGTAGTTTTTTTGTTATATTTATGTTAAAAATGGTTTTTTTTTTATGTCCATTTTTAAAAAATATTGTTTTTTAAAAACAATTATTTCATGTGGATTGAAAAATTAATTAAAGATGTATAAATATGTAGAGTATTGAAAATTCAAAATATCGACTTTCTAATTTAAAAATGCAAAACAATAAAAACCTCACTACAAAAAAATTAAAATTAAAATAAAAAACAAGAAAATATGAAGAAAACGACCACTTCAAAAAATATCAAATTTAGAAAATAATTATTTACATTTCACACATTAGAAAATTTAAAGTAAAAAAATAGGTCTTTTAAAAAAAGGGTGTGATGCAGAATACCCACTTTTTTAAATAAGCATGAAAATCACTACCATTCTAAAACACAATGTACATCAAAAAAATTAAAGTGCCAAAAACTATGTTCTAAAAAAAACATGTGTGTTCTGCATCACTCCTTTTCAAAATTAGGTCACTTTTTTTCTATCTTTACGAAACAAGTAACAGTATCAGTTCCCATTTCAAAGTTTACACTGTTTATATATATATATATATATATATATATATATATATATAAACATTAAAAATTTTTATTACCTTGACGTCTCCCCGCAACCACGAAATTTCCCTAAAATTTGAGGGTACTCCCACACGTCCCCCCTGTGCCCCTCCCTGCACCCGCATCTCCCCGCACTGGAGTCTTGGTGGAACATTGAATAGAACTATTGTTGGGGCGACAAAGATTGTGTTGTATGATCATGATTTGCATAGATTCTTATGGCCATAAGCTTGCAACACAATAGTGTATATCCAGAATAGAACTCCTCACAAAGATTTGGGGAAGAAAACGCCCGAAGGTGTTTTCACAGGGAAGAAGCCGGAAGTCAGTCATTTCAGAATATTCGGAAGTGTGGCATATTGTCACATTCCAGACGAGAAGCGTAGTAACTGGATTAGATTGCAGAAAAGGGGTACCTCGTAGGATATAGCGAGACCTCGAAAGCATACATAATCTACATTCCTAGCAGTAGGAAGATTGTAGTAAGACGGGATGCGAAGTTCATGGAGGATAGAGCTTTCAGGAAATCCTGAGAGATGCCAGCAGAAGATCAGTCAGTAGATATTCCTTTAGTCTAGCAGTAGTAGGGGCAACAAGGAGGACAGGTAGGAGGACAAGCAAGAGGACACATACTTGGAACTAGCATAGTGACCAATACAAGTATTTCATCAGAAGAAGCAAATCTAAGTAGTTCTCAGTAGGTGGAACAACAAGGACAAGAGGGGGATTTGATCGAGCCTCCCACCACCAGTGGCAGAACTAATAGAGAAGTATGACAGACATTGAGGGACGCAGAGGAGTTTGTCGGAGCTCCTAGAACTGAGGAAAGGCAGCGTAGACATCTTGACAGGTACCAAGCCTTGGTAGCACAGGTTGAAGAACCCACTAGTTTTCAAGAAGCCGTACAACACCAAGTATGGGTGGTGCCATGGTAGAAGAGTATAGTTCTATCATGACGAATGATGTCTGGGAAGTGGTACCTAGGCTAGAGGATAGATCAATTGTAGGATCAAGATGGATATACAAGATCAAGTATGCTGCAGATGATAGTATAGAAAAGTACAAGGCTAGGTTCATAGCAAAGGGGTACGCACAAAAAGAAGGAATAGACTATGAAGAGACCTTTGCCTCAGTAGCCAGATATACCTCTATCAGATCTGTTATATCCCTAGCAGCTCAAATGGGATGGGAGATTCACCAGATGGATGTCAAGACAACATTCTTGAACGGGGTGATAGAAGAAAAGGTGTATATAAAACAACACGAAGGCTTCAAAACTCATGAGAAGAGAACTCATGTATGTAGTTAAAGAAAGCCATGTATGGGCTTAAGCAGGCACCCAGAGAATGGTATGGTCGGATTGATAGTTACTTGCAATAGTTGGGATTCGTCAAGAGTGATGCTAATCCCAATCTTTACTATCTAATGGTAGAGAATGAGCCACTTATTCTGGTATTATATGTGGACGACTTGTTTCTAACAGGGTCATCTAGGCTCACAAAGGACTGCAAGAAGAATTTTGAAGCATAATTCGACATGAAGGATATGGGGTTCATGCATTATTTTCTAGGGTTGGAAGTATGGTAGAAGGATGGGGTGATCTTTCTTGGACAAGGAAGATATGCTACTGAGGTTCTGAAGAGATTCAGAATGCAGGATTGTCGGCCCATGGCTATGACCATGATCACCAACTGGAAGAAAATAGATGCATTATGAGGCAAGGAGGTGGACCCCACCTTGTACAGACAACTCATTGGGTCGTTCATGTATCTGGCCAACACTAGGCCAAACATTTGCTTTGCTGTCAACACCCTTAGTCAGTTCATGGTGGAATCGAAAAGGGTGCATTGGGCAACGACTAGGTACATTCTTAGATATGTGCGTGGAACAATCGGATATGAGTTGAAATACACCCGAGAAGATGACATCAGATTGAATAGATTCACAGATGCAGATTGTTTAGGTAGTTTAGTAGACTGGAAAAAGTACCTCCGGGTATTGTTGTAGTGTTGGATGAGGCGTGATCTCTTGGTGTAGCAGGAAGCAGAAGTTGGTAGATCTAAGCTCAACAGAAGCAAAATATATGGCGGCCAACACAGCTACGTGCGAAGCTATATGGCTTAGAAAACTGCTTGTGAGTCTGTTCAAGAAAAAGATGGAGGCAACCAATATTTTATGTGATAATCAGAGTTGTATTAAATTCTCTGAGAATTCAGTGTTTCATGATTGGTCGAAACACATTGATATCAGATGTCACTTTATCAGAGACTGTGTTCAGCGTGGGGCAATACAGGTGCATTATGTCTCCACAGGTAATCAAGTAGCATACATACTCACAAAAGCTGTAGGAAGAGCTAAGTTCATTTAGTTCAGGGAGCAGATGGGTAAGGTAGAGAATCTGTTTCAGTAGCAGAAACAGATGGTTTCTCAGTTGCAATAGCAAAAAGTTGCAATATAGATGCAGTGTTGGCAGTGGCAAAGTCAGAAGCAGTACGGATGTAGCATTTGCGCAGTTGTTGGTGGGCAGCGATGTCAGACATCAATAGCGTAGAGGAAGATCTTATAGAACAGGGTGATGCTTCAACAGGTTGCATTACTAGAGCACATTCCTCGCTAAGAGGGAGTATTGATTTTTGGTAGCATCGGATGTTGCGCTCTAAGCTTCAAAATTTGCAGGGTGGCTTGGACATATGTATTCCACAATACCCAGAAATCGTTTTGGGAAATTCCACTCAGAGACAATTTTATTAAAATAATTAATTATTTTTAATAGAGGCCTAAGTCTAAACTTAGGGAATTAAAATAATTAAAGGGTATTAATCTAAACTGTGGGTGAAACTTCTAGAAGAAGACATAGATCGAGTCCAAATGATTTGAGCCATTGATTAAAATCTAATTTGGGCCGTTGGTTCTCAACTGGAGGATTATAAAGACTTTGATGGGCATTTAGAAAACACACTAGGCAAATACTCAGTTACTTGAGTAAAATTGATTTTCTCACTGGTCGAAGTTCTGTAAGAGGAAATCGATTCAGAGGGAGAGTTGTAGGTGAGGAGGAGAGAGAAGGTAGTAGCGTCAGTCGTGAGTGCAAGAGCAGAAGACGCAGAGCAGAGAAGGAACATTGCAGAAGCTGTGACACAGAGGGACGACACAGAGGCTGACGCTGGGTCTGCACAGTCCTCATGCAAAAGCAGATGCAGTGAGAAGCAAAAGGGGCAACAGGTCCTCTTCTGGATCAGAATCTCGCCTGGAAGTGTGAGAGAATTGTTGGTAAATTTCTCACAGAGATTTCTCTTCTATTCTGCTGGTTGTATCTTGTACATGAGATTTTTGTTGAAGATTAATAAAGAAACCCTCATCTGCTGCACTGGTTTTCCTGCATTGGGTTTTTCCGGGGACAATTTTCCAAAAATAACTGTCATTGTGATTTTATTTGTGCTAGTATTTTTCCTTGCATTTATTTTCTCAGTATTTTAATTGCGAAGGCTGTAGTAGAATTTATTTTGATATCTGCTGTAGAAACACTATGAATAACTTATTTATGAATTAATAAGTAGAAGAAATAATATCAGTAACTGCAGTTGGATTTCTATTTAGAAATTTTCACACTTGAGAGTATGCATGTGAATATTACTAATGAAATATGACAACAAACGTTACATAATCTGGCATCCACCATCACATTGGTCATAGAAGCGTTACAAACCAAAATCATTTCACTATGCAGACTTGAGCGTTAGTGTTATTGAAGTGACAAAGTTACAGTAGACTAGTGGAGGGATTCACACCAAAAATAGCTTTTGGATACAATGCTACTCTGTGGAACGTTAATTAAGAATGCGAATGTTAGAACTAAGATGTCAGGGGTATGGTGAACTAGGAATACATTATGGTAGCTGGCTGAAGCAGACTCTGTGAGGATACCTCATTATGGTTGCATATTTCTCGCTTAGAAGGACCATTATTCCTATCGATGTTTTAACAAGGAAGGCATTGTATATTTTCATTTATCACATTAGAAATCAGATGAAAAAAATTAATATGGAGTGGTGTCTATGGTATGGTGTAGATGGCTTTGAATATTGTATTCTTTATGTCATATATATATATATATATATATATATGAATGATAAGGTGCCATTGATTTTTTTGTTTGTTTGGGTTTGCCAGTGCTTTGTAGGAGATGTTATGTCGCCGTTTATACATTGCAACAACAATTCATACATTGGCACAACATTGAATCTTCCGTTTGCAGAATTTGGCAACATTGTTTAGGGTTTTATGCCCTAATTTGGAGAGCGTATGGATTATTTGAATTTTGAATCCATTTATTATTTTCATGAAGCAACGTTCTTATTATGTAGCGATTCATTCTTATTATTGCAACGTTCTTATTATGATAAGGCTTTATGCAACGGTTTTTAAATGGTTAATCTTTAATGCATAATGGTCAATCATTAATGCATAATTGCAGCGTTGGTCAATCCATAATTGCGTCCATATTATTGTTTTGAATTAGCTCTGCGGCTGATATCTTTTAACACTCCTCATGCTGACCTGCAACTATATGGATAATCCCCTTATGGATTCGGTCGTAAGTGGACAATTTCTCTAAGGCCTCCCACTTCAAGGCCTCTCTGTCATCCATGTCATCCCTATCCCTAGAGGATCTGGAGAACACGTCGTCCCCTGCCCTCCATATTCTTGAAGCGCTGCCGTGCCTGCTCCTTGCCCTCCACATATTCGCAGCCTCCATTGCCATGTTTTTTTTGTATCCCTAAATACAACTATTTCCACACAACAACATACAAAGAGCAATTCGATTGCGACGTTAGTTTTATGAGATTTGTGTAGGACATGCAACCAAATTGTGCACCCCTCAACGACCCAACTATAGGAGCTCACATCCCCATGTATGGTGGTGAAGGAAACAATTGGCATGTTTGTGTGTTCACCACTGCATACCATGTATAAGTGGTTGACAAATTTGTCTACGACTGGTATCTACAGACTTGGCTATCAGATTATTTCAACTCAAGAAGACAAGACCCTCCTTGTTCATGGATAAGCTAGAGTGCAATTTTACATTATATATTGGTAAAGGCGTTTTCCACGTTTGTCCAATATTGGTGAAAAATATCTTGGTGAATATGTTGGCGGCATTGGCGTTGCACTTGTTGTGGGTGGTGTTACTGCATGTCATTGCTTAACTTCAAATTCTCATGAGGATCTATGCTTGGTGTAGAGATATGCTCTCATGGTGGTTTTCGACAGAAGGATTTGCATGTGCAAGGAAGCAAGGAAGTCAATACGGGAAAAAGAAAAGAGCAGTCGATACACTAATCAAACTAGAGTTGATGGACGTGCAAAATTATTCTAATGGAGCTGTAATGTTCTCTTCTTTGAATACTTTGGAAATTTTCATTGCTAAAGCCCCTGGGTCATAGGCCATACATTCGCTTCTCATGGTTGATGAAATTGTTGTAGTCTGAGGCATTCTTCATGACGCTAGCAACATTGATATTAATTCACAACATTATTGTTGATATTCGACCAAATGTATGCAACGTTCATTATTTGAATTAATGTTGTGGGAAAGAATATTAGCATGGAGACATTGTTGTCGAAAATGAACAATCGTCGTGCATCAATCATTGAGTGCAATTAGGTGTGAAGAAAATTTCTCTTAGCATGGCTTTGAATATACCATCATAGGTTGCTTGCTGTGGCGCATTGCAGAAGTATGGCAACATTATTAATTGCATCAGATTATGGAAGCGTCGTATCATGGTTTCCTAAGTTCAAAGAGATGGCCTCACTACTCTTATATGGCATGATATCAAGTTTAGATCAATCTTACACCTCTCGGAGAGAGGAATCCAAGAAAAATATCAACTGTCATAAATAAAGTGACCCATATGGAGTTTGGTCTTAGTTGCCAATTTTAACACTCCCTCTCAACTAGGGAGATCTCCATTTGCTAAGCTATCTACCAGTTGGTACTATCTTTGCCATCAATGCACTGCTCTGCACTGCTCTGCTCTGCTGAACCATGAAGAAGAAGTGATTGAGAATGTATCATACCATTCTCTACTGATCCGAAGTCAGTCCAAAATAAAAGAGTGTGTCATACCACTCTTATTGACCCGAAGTTAGTTCCAATAGTGTGTGTCATACCACTTTTACTTACCCGAAGTCAATTCCAATTGATCCCAGATCAATATCATCCTAGCATAGGGAGTACAGTAGTACACGATGCATACATCGATAGTACTATGGTCCCTATCCTCATTTCCCTACTCATTGGCCAGATGAGAGGTACTTCCCATGACTCCCAGACTGCATGGGTAGGATGTCTCAGCAGGAGAAGGATGAACCACTCATCCTGCCTACATGTCGCCACGGGGTATCACAGGGGAGGGATGAACCACTCACCCTGTACACAACAAACCATTAGAGGAAGGTTAAACAACTCACCCTTTACATAGCAAACCATTAGGGGAAGGCTGAACCACTCACCCTGTTAGAGCCGGTCTAGTTATCCCTCCATCAGAGATCAAAGCTCTTTTTTGCATTTCATGTTTTAGGTGTCCCACCAGTTTTCATCAGTTGCATTTCGTTAGGCATGCCGTAACTCTAATGGAGTAGTCTGTGTCATTCATTCCCCTCGTGCATATCACTACTGGTTCAGGATAAGTCATAAAGCTTCACAAGTGATTTTTAGTCATATTTTAAATTTTTAGGTCTAGGTCTAGGGTTTGAGTTAATTTAGTCTTGAAAAATCTTAGAAGACCAGCAGGCCAGAGGGATGTCTTAGATAGATCATCACTTCAATAATTCTCACCACTGTACAGCTGAATAAGGACTTCTCTTCAAAACTCTGTTTTGAAGACAAGTCGCCACCTCATTTTTGTAAAAATTGTCAAAATTTCCAGTTCTTCAATTATTCAAGTGCAGCCCTGGTCTCCTTTGCTGAAGCATATCAGAGCTATCCCTGCAAAAAATTATCAGAGAAAATCATCATTTCAACCTATTTTATGAAGGAAACCAAAAAGGTCAGAGCCTATTAATTTTGAAAAAGTGTCAACAACCAAACATAAGAAAAATGGGTTTTCATAGAGCAAAAATTAAAATGGATGCTATATCAAGTCATTTCTTCTCATTTGCAACCTATTCCACATTTTAAGAGCTAAGAACATCATTCAAGGGTGATTTTGTAAGTTTGTAGCAAATTTGTGAGTATTTGGGTCAGCTCCAGGGCGCGCGGCGCATCAGCATAGGTGCGCGGCGCATCAGGCCACCTTTTGCTGTGTAATTTAACACAGGCGCGGCGCACTCAGAGCGCGCGACGTGTTGGGTAAAGCGCGCGGCGCATAGGGTATATGCCTGCAATTCACCAAGAAATCGCTCAAATTACCTATCCTCACGCCTAAATTCTCAGGTAGGCCTGCAATCATGACTTGATTTTGTTTTTTGATGGTGTATATGAAGAAGTTAGCATATCTTTGTCATGAAAACCAAGTGTACAAAACCCTCCATGTTCATCAAATTGCTATAAGGATTCAAGCGCAAAGTTTGCGGTAGGGTTTTAAAAAATTATTGTTGCCAAGGCTTCTTTTTCCTTTGTTTCACATTTTTTATATTCCCCAACTATTTTTCCCAATTATTCCTCATCAAATTCTACATCTTCCTCTCTCAAAACCCTAAACTCTCCCTTCTCCTATAACCATATGATCCCTACCTTATTTCAAAACCCTAAAACATTTCTATGCCCCTTTCCCTTCCCTAATTTCCTCATTTTATTTCCATTGTTCCCATTTCCCTAATGCTTCCCTTTTCCTAACAATTCCCGTCATTTATGTCCCCTTGGTTACAACATTTTGATAAAGAGACAAAAAGTCAACAGTCAAGTTTTGGCACACAGTTTTATATCAGCAAATATATATATTCCAGCCACCTTGTTGTTAGAGAACATGTCAGAGACCAAGTCAATATATGAGCAGGATTATGATAGTGACTCTACACTGGAGGGCAATGTGCCTAATGTGCCACAGAGGTATCACAGGGGTGGCAAGAGTCCAGCATGTTAGAGAGGAGCCTACCTCTTTGGCTCAATTGCAAGCTTGCCCGCTTGCAATGGATTGTTTTCGGCGCCTAACATGTTACCAATATTGTGAGATGATCTCACAAACTCAGCATCATCGGGAACTGGTCTGTCTATTTGTCCTTAACTTACAGGATGGTCATGTGAACCTTGCCGGAGTGGATTTCACTTTGTCACCCGACACTATTTCTCAGGCCAGCGGGATACCAAATGTGGGGGAGGAATGGAGTAAACGCCAGATGCTGCACAGATATTATTATGAGCCATATGTCAAGCCCGCATATATCAGACACTTGAGCGCGGCCTTTCCTTTCAGATACCTGAAAGATGAGTTTGCACCATTGATGAAACTCATCATTCGGTATTTCCGCTGTGAAGGCAGATTTTCACGTCTCTATGCGTACCATGTACGTTTGTTGATGCATTTCACACGGGTACGTATGATGAGCATTCCGTTTTTCATGTGCCGAAACATAGAGAGGATGGTACCCTCAGTACAGAGGAAGACCCCGACACATCAGCACAGGAGCATATATCACTATGCATTGATCAAAATCATAGTGATGCATCAGTTGGCACAGCAGGGTATTGCTTGGGAGGATTTCATCTCCCGTGATTTCTTTTCCGCGCTACAGTCTCCTCCAGAGATCGTCCATGATGAGGGAGGGCATTCACAGTAGTTTGACATTCATGAGACCGAGCATGTCGATGCTCCAACATATGTGACATATCAGAAAGGCCCTAGGGCCTTATTTGCTGCTGCACGACGAGTACTATCTCCACCCGGGGTGGAAGGGTCTCGTTGACACCATCAGCAGAGCGAGTATTATCTCCACATCATGTGGAAGGGGTCTCGCTTCCATCTACAGCACAGGTACAGAGTCAGGACAAGGGCAAGAGACCCATGGTTGATGAGGGTCCTTCAGGAGTTCAGGACACCGGTATCATTGATGTTGATGCTAGTTCGCCCAATTCAGAGCTCAAAGAGATCATCAGAGAGCAAAGGGCCGAGAATGAGTCGCTGCAAAAGAAATTGCAGATGGCTAAATGGGTGATCAACTACTTAGAGCAGCGCAACAAACAGTTGGAGGATGAGCATGAACTTTATGAGCTGCACAAGATTCGGGAAGACCGGGAATTGGCTCGTAGGAGACCCGGTGATTTGAAACCTATTGATCAGGAATCAATGCTCATCC
>APFE030669291.1:229365-275413 GCA_000404065.3 Pinus taeda | reverse complement strand
GATTGTAAGTTACAAAATGTACAACGGTAAAGAAACACACTTTACCTAACTCTATACCTAACTGTATACTAGACCAAGTTGAACTTAACTATTTCCTATGTGTCGGAATATCCTAACAAGTATGGCCAGAAACGCGTTTATGGGTCGTACCATACGCGTTTCCGTTTCCGTACGGAAACTCCTCCGCTGCCAGCGTTTCCTGCAACTTAGGTTTAATTGATGCCTAAGAGGTGTGAAGTGATGCCTTTATATAGTAATTCGAGAGGACAAATTTGGGCAGTCGACTTAAGGATTTTAGGAGGGAAAAACTCATTAAAAATTTGAATTTTGAATTTGTGGAGCCAAAAATTCAATTTGACTTTTGGAGGGAAAAACTCCTTTTCAAATTCAAAACCTTTGGTGCCAAAACCCTCTATTTGGTTTAGAATTTAAAATAGATATGAAGAACCCTCCAAAAAAAATTGCCATAAGAAGAATTATTTCAGTTGTTGGAGAAGAGCCTCATCACTTGAAGGGCTGCCACATCATCATCGTTTTGGGGTTTTGCCCACAAGATGGGGCTTTCAACTTCAACCAAGGATATCTCTCAAACCATGAGGCTTCTCGTGTGACATTGAATGTGACATTGACAAGAAAGACCTTAACTCTTTGAGACATTTTTGTCCTTAAAGGCGGGGCTCCACTGGCTGCTGCTTGGGTTGACATCAATGACAACCATAGTTCATCATAAATAATAAAATTATTTAAGTGACTTAGATATAATTCCAATTGTTGATCTCAAGTGAGGCTTGGGATTTAATCCTAGCCATTGATCACTTAGGTAATTAGGGTTAGGGATTTTGGTTTAATGAAATTATAAAACAAGCCTAAGGGAGAGGTGAAGATAGTTGTGGAGGAAGTGATTTCCTCTAGAGGGAGAGGCTTGACTAGACTGAAAAGAAGTGAGGAGAATTGTAGTAGAGAATTTTGGGAGAAATTCAAGGAGGTTAAGTTTAGGAAAGAGGGAGCCAAGTTGAAGAAGAGGGCCGAATTGTGGAGGAGGCTGATTTCTCTAGGGCACAGGGGCCTTTCGAGAAAAGGAGAAAGGGACGCTGATTTGCAGGTGAGACAGGTTAATTCTCTAGGGCCAATTTGATTTAGGTGGTTTATTGAATTCTGTGACGCTAGTTTCCCCAGTTTGGGTCAAGTTTCTAGAATCTAGGTGCCCAACAATTGTATTTTTTTCTATTATTCTCTGTGGGTCAAAACTAGAATTTTTTGAAGACTTAGGAAGATTGTGTTGGGTGTAAATATGCTTTTGTGGTGTGATTTATCTCTTCATTTTATTTCCTCTGCACTTTTTAAGTTATTATTCCAGTGTATTTATTTTTCGACAAATTCATAAATATTTGAGATAAATATTTTTTGGGGTTTTAATCTATGTTGGAGGAAATGACTCCCGAGGTGGTGCATCATACCCGAAACTCCCCTAAACGCCGAAACGTTGCCGAAACACGACCGAAAAGTTTGTGTGGTGTTTCTTGATTTGTAAACGCCACTAAAACGTTTCTATGGTGTTTCAGCCCAATTCTGCCGCGTTTCCGGCCAATTTTGACCCATTTCCCTGATATTTTTTGCTCCTGCGGGCTCACTCAAGCACCCAAGAAGGTTGTGGGGCCTTTCTATGGCCAAAATAGATTTAATATAACACTAAATTTTATGTCTAATCACTCCACAAACTAATTTATCTCAAATAAATCCACGTTCTAGTTTTGCTAAAAAACAACTTGTTCTATTTTTGTTTATGAAGATGAATATTAGGATTATAAGATATGTAATTGTACTTGTTATTAGCGTATGTTATGTTTCATTTTTAGCACATATAGGCACGTATAAAGGCTAATTTTGGATGTAAAACCTCATGTATAAACGCTGATTTTCGAACCTTGGATGTACAACGTCATTTATAAATGATAATGTTGGATTTTGAATCGTTTAATCTTCTGTGAGAGTTAACATAGACTGAGTTTTCTTTTTAAAATGTCATTTATGTGTCTCATTCTTTTTTTCTTGCAAGATGCGTTATTAACTTATTTATAAAAAAAATTGTATACATATACATATACATATACATATATGTTTCCCATTTTGGGGGGTCGCGTTTTCAGGCATTCTTGTTTCGGGAACTTCCAGAGGTTTCGGCGTTTCGTGCAACTTAGGTTTTAATAAATTGTTGAAGTAAAATAAATAAGATCTAGTATGAGAAAAATTACCATGAATTGTAGAGACAACTCGATGCCATGGCCCATTTCTATGATCTTCGTCAGTTGATGATCAACCTAGGTAAAACCAAGATCATGATCTTCAACACATCGAAGAAAATTCTCTTTGATCACCATTTCTTTTTCAAAGGACAAGAGATTGAGATCAACAACTCATACTTATTTGAAGGTATTATTCATGGGACCTCACTTCGATTGGCGACCTCCGTTTTAGCCTCAAATCAACAACGTCTATAGGTCCTTGGCCCTTATTGAGAGGTAATGTTTTTGGAATCATTTTTAGGACATATCAAACAAGATGTCACTCATGGACACTTGTCTGACCCACAATTCTATATGGTTCCGAGGTACGGGGACTAGGATTACCAGAGTCTTATTGGGCTTCAACAAAGAGAGTACATATCAATCTCCTTCGTCGCATCATTTAGTGCACGCATACAATTCCTTAGTCCATTATTCTTGCATAGTTCAGAGCTTGCCCCTTGCGAATTGAGACAATGTTTGGTCTCATCTCTCTTCTACACTGTCGGAGCTTCACTGGTACAATGGAAGGGCATGATTTGTATCCGTACTTGGCCTATTATTCATCGGAGTCCATTGCAACAATTAGGTTTGATCTTAGTGTTTATACACCGGAGTCTTGGATCTCCATGCTTCCATTGGTATTATGATGGACTAACTTCCTCCATTTAGATATTCTCTGTGTGCATTTGACCACCCCTTACCAACCAAATAGGAGATGAATAAAATCATTCGAGAGGGTATCTATAAAAAATATGTATAGGTCACTTGGATAAATCCTTAGGGTGGGTTATGTTCGAAAATGGCTTTCAACTTCATGGAGATGAGGGATGGACTCATTGTTCAACTCCATGACATGCTTTGCCATTGGATGTGTTGAGCCTCCGAAACTGCCTTCTTTTTGACAATTTATCTCTCATTTTCACGCATTTTTGTCGCTTCTTCTCATACCATTATACTTCTACCATGAGTTAAGAGTTTTTTTTTCTCTGCAAATACTAACTTCTATTAACTGAAAGGCAAAATATTTTTACATATGAGCGAGGCGTTACAGCACTCGACAAAACAGAACTGCCCCATTACAGACATAAGCTGGGGAAATCAGTTATGGAGTGCAAGAGACCAGAAAGCACACATAGAGAGAGACATGCGTCGCCAAGAAGGAGAACTGAGCCAGCACAGAGACACAAAAGACATTGCAACCCAGCGAATACAGAGTCATCAAATTCCCATCTGGGAGCCAAAAAACAGTAGGACAATTGCATAGAAACCTGACCATAAGTCTGAGACCGAAGCCGAAACAAAAAGAGACAGTCCCAAGTGGTGTTACTTCTCTTTTGCTGGGTCATTGTCCTTCTTCTCATCCCGAGCAGTGTCGCCATCCTTCAAACCTTCATTACCGCTTAAATCGCTGTCAGGGATAGTTATGGCATGTTCTGCTTCGGCTTGAGTTTTGTCCTCAGCTGCAGGTCCTGTGTCGTCCAGAGGAGGAAGATTTTTGAGAAAAGCCTCCTGTTCATCTTTCTCTTTTTCCCAATTTTCCTTGCTGTCACTGTCCGAGGAATTCTCACTGCCAGGAGAGGGATCAGGGGTGATGCAGGCCAAGGGGGAGACAAGGTTTTTCTCTTCCGAGAGTATAAGGGCGATGTGGGCAGTTACCAGGGGCCTGTGCAGATTACTTTGAAACTTGAAGTGCGTTGTTTGAAAAGCACTATTTGGCCTAGGTTTCCGACCAGAGCTAACAGAAGGCCCAACTTCATGGGCGGGGGAGGGATTGAACAGTTCCGTCGCTGTTTCCATGGCAAGACCAACTTGAGGATGCAGACGGTTGTCACGACGCCCCCCAGAACGATGCCTCTTGCCAGAACGAACCATGATAACAAAAAGAAGGTAGGCCTCAAAAGGGTTATGGACAGGATGACCACCAGGACGGAGCCGAGTGAGGCAAGAAGGATGCCCAACAGAGCTAGCGACCAACACCACAGTATGACTGAGCGTATAGACAACCACAAAGATAGCAGACAGAGACAGAGCGCAAAAACCCAGAACAGGGGAGAAATTACCCTTGAGAGAGATGGCTTTGAGCCTGCGACAATGCACCAAATTTAAGCCATCACCCACAACTCCCGTAAACCTGGTTCTAATGCCGCGCAGCAGAGCACAAAGCTGGGTGAGTGAACCATGGATCGGCATGATTATAACAGGAGGCATATTGCGTCGATCAACGCAGGACTTAAATGCAAATCCTCCTTCCAATCTCGCATTAATATTCATTCCTTGCTCGCATGAGGTTACGTCCCGGGAGGCCACGCTGCTCTGCAGCTGGCAGTACTGGGCATTAACTTCCTGCATGGAGATCTGCGGTACCAATAATGCCACCCGGATCCGGGAATGAGTTAAGAGTTAGATGAGCCATGCAAATACATTAATAAGGTAAATGTCCATTATCATCTCAAATCTATAGGTTTTGCTTTATTAAATTGGCTTGACCAGACATAAGCTACTGAATTGTGCATATTATGCAGCTCCTCTAACATTATGCAATTGATTCAAAGGTTCTATCGTATCCCATGTGTTTTAAATCAGCTGGAGCACATCCACAGTTGTCAAATGTTGCCATGTTGGTGATCCACCTATTAGCCACAGGTGGAAGTTCATGAGTTCAACACATCTCTCAAGTCAAACCTTTGGTCAAAGAAGTGATGGTGCACCTATAGCAGTCAAAATATCAAGCGAGCAAGGTCTATCATCAAGTGAGTGAGGTTAAAGAATGAGAATTTGATAGGCCGAAGTTGATAGTGTGTCTTCACACGATTCGTTTCTCTGATAGCAAATTGTGTGGAGGAAGATTCCTATTTTAATTGAGAAACTGAGATGTCGAATTTGAATTCTAATAATAGCCAACAAACTCTTGAGTTGTTAGTTTGAAAATTCTATATAAATGCCTCATCTCGAAGCGAATGGACAGTGCAAAAGTTGATACATTTTAGACTTATTGTTATTAAAGAGAATTTTGTTTCACACATTTCATATAATATAAATCTTTGTGATGGCGTTGCTGTAATCTCTGGTGTTGATTTTAAGTTCGTGATCTAAAGTTTCCACGTACTAGCACATCTCAGGAGGCCACCTTGTAAAAGTGCGAGCTATACAATAGTTTTCATTCGATTTTATATACTTTGTTTCACTCACAAACTTTAGATGCATGCTATGTCTTGTTTTAGGATTATATGCTTTGTTTTCTTAGCTAGATTCATTATATTTTTCACTCACTTGTTTCTCTATATTTTCAACAGGTCAAGCGCTTAGTAAACTGAAAACAATCAAAAATATTTTCTTAGTTTCTCTTAATTGGTCTCAGATTTATTGTCATGAATAGTTCTAATTGGGCGTGCACACATCTATAATCTCATTATAGTCACTTGATTTCTTTTGACTTTAAGTATAGACTGCCTTTACATTTCATAGTATAGAATTCATTGCTTTCTTAGTGTAAACATGCTTTCTTAGAACTAGAATTCACTGCCTTATGTTAGATTAGAGTTGTCAATTGAGTGCTCATAGAATAGGACTTAGCATAGAATTGCATTTATCTTTCTAGAATAGATTCTTATTGCTTTCTAGATTAAATGGATTTCGATAGAGTAAATTTGCTTTCATGGTCCATAGAATAGATTTACTTTCATGCTCAATAGAGTAAATTTGCTTTTGTATTCAATAGAATAAAATTAGACTTAAGGAATTTAAAAACTTTTCATAGTATAGGATCAAAATAGTGTTGTCTTTTTGATTCAATAGATTAAAGTTTATTTCCAAGTTCATAATTTGATGCTCTTTATTGCTTTTTGAGAAAGAAAGTGTGCGCTCATTTGGATCTCATCATGAATAGAAATTGATTTTCAGCCTTGGAATTTCATTTCACTAGATTAGATTGCTTTTTGTCAAGAGCTAGTTGCCTAACACATACAGTGCAAGTGTACTTTGCAAGAATACGAATCCTGGATTGATAATTTAATGCAAGTAATTTAACCAACAATTAAATTACCCAACATTTTTGGTGCCGTTGCCGGGGAAGTGCACAGGTAAATTACTTTCAATTTAAGATATCTTTTTATTTATACAACTATGTTTAGGAGGAGCAGTAAGATGAGAGATAAGAACTTGCACATCGCGATTGTGGGGTTCTTCTTAACTTGAAGAAGAACTAGTTGCATCTCATACTAGTTGCATTCATTTTTAGATGCATAGTTAAAACTCATATTAAATCATTTAGGATACATGTATAGAGAACGAGATTCTAGGAGTAGATTTGTTAGAGAGCGTAGCTTGATTACAACATCACCAACCACCCCCACTAGACCATGTGGCGTGGTAAGAGCCACATCACCCTCCATTTCACACATCCATCTTTTGCAGGTAGATTAAGACTTATTTGATTTCAAGCTTCTATGATCCATCTTGTTTTTGAAAATGCTTTTCCTAAGGTTCAAAGATTAAGACTCCCTGATGTTCAAAGATCGGAACATTAGGGAATTTTGAGGTCTAAAATGGGCCTCCTAAGAAAAATGTACAACCAAAATAAACTTTATAAGAACCAATTGGATTCAAGATGATGATGTCAACCATGGGGGATGATTCACCATTTTTGGAGTAAAAAAGTAAAAAGATTAAAAAATAATAAAATATTAAAACTACTTTTTCAACTCGTATTTTCAACTTATTTCCCTAAAGGTTTAACTCAAATTTTGAGTGGGAGTACTCGCTGGATTGCAATCACGTTTTTCCATGTATTTCTCATTTTCCGTGTAGAAGGGTCCATCGAAAGTATGCAACATGGGTACTCCTTGGATGAGGAATCAAGTTTTGCATCCAGCGAGTACTCCCGCTCAAAATTTGAGTTAAACCTTTAGGGAGATAAGTTGAAAATACGAGTTGAAAAAATATTTTTTTCCTTTTTCCCTCTAAAATTTGATGATGTAATCTAATCTTATTTTATTATTTCCACTATGATTTTGTAGTTTTTTTAGGAGGCCCATTTTAGACCTAGAAATTCCCCTAATGATTCTACCTAGAGAATCACCTACTTCATTTACATAAGCAGTGGTAGAGAACCTACATCTACAACCAAAGGAGTTATCTTCCTTTCTTCAATAGGTGAGCAACTCATTGGACAAGAATTAGAAGTACCTAGTGAAGAAGAAGAAGAGGAAGAAGAAGCTTTTCTTGAAGAACCATTGATAGAGGAACCAGAGGAAGAAAACTAGAAGAAGAGGAACCCGAGGGAGATCATCCTTTTGAGGAGCCTTATATAAGTTTTAAAGAATTTACAACGTCAGAAGGAGAAGGAGAAGTACATAATGGAGAGGAAAGACCACTAGTTGGTGGAGGCAAAGGAGGAGGTATAAGACCTCAAGGTCATGGTTGAGGTGGATGAGGGGGAAGAGGAAATGATGGAGACTATCAGGGAGAGGAGGATCCTTTTGGATTTCCTATTCAAGACACCAATACTTTTGCTACTATGAAGAATATTTCTCTGTGTGTTCCTCCTAAATTTCATGGTGTAAGAACTGAGGATCCATAATAATTTCTCTTTTAGTTTGAGGTATTATGTTGATTCTATGATTATTTACTTGATACTCAAAAGTTGAAATTGTGTCCTGCTATATTGAAGGATGGGGCTTTCAAATGGTTATTCTATAAGGACATGGGATGACATGAAAAGATTATTCTTAGAAAAATATAAAGATTATTGCATTCATCATGATCTTAGAGAAGAAGTCATTAAAATGACTCAAAAAGAAGATGAAAGTCTTGAAGATTTAGTAGATAGATTTACATATAATATTAAAAGAGCTAAAATACATGATTTAGGATTTGACACATTAAGAACTCTTTACTAAGAGCCATAAGGGATGAATGGATTGATCTTCTTAACTTGATGGGTAAAGGAGACACATCTCAATTGTCATTTCGAGGGGCTTGTGAATTGTGCAAACATATTTCAAGAGAAAAGTCAAAATATGGCAGGAGTCCAAGAGATCCAGTTATGTCAAGAGTAAGTAAATCTGCATCGGGAATGCTAAGTCAAGCAGAACTTGGTAATTTGCTCGATAAATTTAAAACTGATATTCTTGGAAATCTTAGTGAACAAATTGATATGCTAAGAGTACAAAACAAACAAAAAGCTGAAATCGCTGCTTTGTCTATTTTTTGCTCTAGATGTAGGAAGAAACATGCTTTAGGAGAATGTCCTCGTGATAGTGTTGAATTTTTTGTTAAATGTGCAGAGACTTATGCTACAAAGGACTGCCCTTCAATACCAGTATTAAAAGCTTTCTTCCAAGAGGAAGCTGGGACAAGTCAAATAGAACAAATTTGTTATGTTGCTCCTAGAAGACCTTGGCATCCTCGACAAATAGGTATCACACAAAATCCTAATACACAATTTCAATCTTATACACATTTGCAAAATAATTGGAGCACACCTCTACCATGGGAAACTTGGCCACCTCAACCAAAAAATTCATCTTGGTTGCAAGGATGGCAGGGTTCCTATGGTAAAAATCCCCAAAACTCTCAATCTTTTCAACAATATCTCCAATATCAATCTCAATACTATTCACCACCCCAAACTCCACAACCTATCCAACCACAATTCCAACCTCAGTTGACTTCAAGTCAACCCCTTCCATTACCTTCCATTTCCTTTCCTCTAAGACCAAACCAATTACCTGCATAACCACTCCCCAATCCTAATAATAAAATACCTGAGCAACCCATTTACAATGCTGAAGCCCAAAATTTTCAAGCTTATATGATATCTCCTCTAGATTTAAATGGTGTCCAACTTAGATCTAGTCGAATTTTCCAAAAAAAACACCTCCTGTTGTCATTCAAGAATATAAAGAGGATACAATTGCTCAAAAGCGGGAAAATCCTAAATAGGAAATGTTGGATAAAGTTGTCATTGATGTTAATAAGATGGCATCCTAGGTTCATTGTTGAAGCTTGCCCTAGAGAAAACCCGAAGTGCATGAAACCCTTATGTGCAAGAAACTGTAGATCTATGTAAAAGATATTGTTGTCCTAAATTGCTGAAGCAAATCCCATATGGTACCTAGCCTTACTAAAGATGCCCATAAAACCCTAGCTATATATATCCCCTATCTATATGATGGCAAGCCCTAGATTATTGAAGTATGGCCTAATGATGAATGAATGAAGGAGTCCTTACCATGAAACCCTCCTGGGCAAATATATGCATGATGATGACAAACCCTAACAGTATGAAGTGATATTTCTTCGCTGCATGATGAAACCCTAATGCCGTAACCCTAGATATCCATAGACATTTGACAAGGCCATACACTATTACAAATAACCCATTAATTATCTTTCTATTCTATTCAACAAGAGAATTAAAAAATCTAGAGCAAAATCTCATAAATTGTCCATTGACCATTACATATAAAGCTAGCTTCTTCCTTAACTCTTATATGAATAACTAATGTTTCCTCTAATCGGTGACATATACTCACATGGCACGACACACAAATTTATGATGGAGTTTATATCTATGTAAACAAGTGTTTGAGCTCTCGTAATTTGTAAATCATTGATGTACATGAGATTCTAGAAGTTTGGAATTATTTTGATGTGGTTTACCATGTGACCTGATCCTTCAAAAATTTAAATAAATTCGCTACACAGGTCAGCTCCATAAGTCAGCCCTGTTCCCAACTAATGTGTCCCTTCAACAAAATTAAAATATGTATATATTGCCCAACGTGGAGCTAAAACAATCCGACCAGTTTTTGGTCAAGCAATCTAAGAGAAAAAGGGTCGGATTTGAGGTGAAAAGAAAGAAAGGACAACAAATTAGACATGTGGATGATTTGAATTTCGAACTGTGGAGAAGCCAACTTCGGACTTGTAACTCGACTCTGTATCTGTGGTAGTCTTATTGCAGACTTGTAGCTCTGCAACTCAGTCATGCAACTCAAACCTGTAACTACATTTTCGGATCTGTGCTTAGTATCAATTCTTGTTATGGTTATAGTGGTTCAACATGCTTGGGATTTCAGTGATTCACTGTTGTTGCTTCTCTTAAAAGCTTGCAATTTCTGTAAGACATTTCAATATAAGTGTTGAGAAGGGAGTTGGATTAGTTTTGGAGATTACTGTAGCAGCACATGAAGACATATTTTGAAGACACCCTTAGAGCATTGTTGAAGTCATCTTTGGGACATTATTAAAAACAACTGGGTACTCCTTGAAAGCAGTCTTGAAGAACACCTTGGAGTAGTCTAGTGATTGTGGTGGAGGTAGACATTTTGGAAAATTGAAGAGTCTTGAAACTTACTTGAGCCCTAGATTGATGTTTGACCTTGGATGAAGCTGTAACAATGTTTGAAGATATACTCTTGTAGAAATAAAGAGTTTTGGCGACACATATTGAAGTTGACCTTGATGCATTAGGTGAAGTGTTAAAATTTCTGTTTTCCCACCCCGGTTTTCAGTTTCTCCTTATTTCTCCCATGTAGTTAAATGCCCTTTCCCATAACCATACATTCAACAAGCTGGAAAAAATAAATTTTGCTGAAAACACAAATTCTGGAAAATTTACAGAATGCTGGAAATTGCAGAAATAAAAATTAGCAGTAATAAACAGCCATTAAAACACATTAAAACACTGATATTTTTGGTCAACGTGACCCTGGAAAAACCCCCTACAACTCTTGGGGAAAACCAGTTTGAGAGCTCTTCTTTATTTCTTGTACCAAATTTCAACAGTAATTTGCTTGATGAAGAAGACATAATAAAAGTCAACAAACATTCACAAATAACTATCAAGTAGGAGCAATCAACCCTAATCTACTAACATATTGGTTTCTCAACATGGTATCCAAGCTAAGGTAAAGAAAGGACAACTTGAAGATCACATTTTGTTGGCATTCTTGTTTGAAGACATTCTTGAAGTGACTATCTTCTCTCTCCCTCTCCAATGGCAAGAAACATGAAGGAAGGCCTCAAGACTCTTAGGAGTCTCCTTGAATCTATCAAAGGTTGCATCATCAAGTTCATCTCCAAGCTATCTAAAGAAGTTATGGATGGAAGTTTTTATTTTCCTCTTACAGGTTCATTTGAAGATGATAATACATGGGTAATTGACAGTGGAGCTTCAAGGCAAATGACATGGGAACGTGGTCAACTCAAAACTCTATCAAAGGGAAACTCTTTTGACTCAATGGAACTTGGAGACAAGAGTAGCTACTCGGTCGAAGGGATTGGATCTACCTCGGAGCTGGAGTCCAGTGGAAATATTTATCTCAACAATATCCTCTATGTTGTAGGCTTGAAAAAGAACTTGCTTTCTGTTTCTTGCTTAGAAGATAAAGTTGATAGGGTGGCATTTGTTGATGGCAAAGTTATTGTTTGGGCTAAGGGATCTAGTATTGAAAATGCAAGGACTATTGGGATTCGTGTGGGGAGGTTGTATAGACTTCTAATTCCTCCTCCTCAAGCTCTAGTACATTTAGACATCAACTCGTATTACAAGATATTGCCATCATTGAATCAAATGGTTACTGGTATGCCTCAATTGAAAGAAAAGCATGGAGTCTGTAAGGGACGTACCCTTGGCAGGAATGTGAAGAAACCTTTTACTAGCAGTAACACAAGATCCAAGGAAATTTTAGATCTCATACACTTCGATGTTTGTGGACCTATGGCAGAGAATTCACTTGGTGGTCATCAATACTACGTAACCTTTATTGATGATCAATCTAGAAAAACTTGGATATACCTCCTAAAGTCTAAGGATGAAGTACTTGAGAAATTCCAAGAGTTTAAGGCAGAAGTAGAAAATTTGACTGAAAAGAAGATCAAAACACTGAGATCAGATAATGGTGGAGAATATACTTCTAGAAAACTTGTTTCTTTTGCAAAGAAGTAGGAATTAAGAGGGAGCTAATAGTTTTGTACAATCCTTAACATAATGGTGTGGCTAAAAGGAAGAACCGATCCATTAAAAAATGTGTTAGAGCCATGCTACATGACCAAGACCTTCACAAGTTCTTATGGGGAGAAGCTTATATAACAACAGTTTGTATACAAAATGAAAGTCCTCGTAGAATTCTTGATGATATGACCCCGAAAAAAGCATTCACAAGAAAGTAGCCAAATGTTGATCATCTCCGAATTTTTGGATGTCTCGTATACATTCACATTCCCAAGGGTAAAAGGAAGAAGTTGGACCTGTCTACCGGTCTTGTATAAAAGGCATCTTTGCTGGATATAACACCTCATCAAAAGCATACAGAGTGTACATTAAGGAAGAATGTCGTATTGAAGTAAGCAAGGACATCATTTTTGATGAAAGTGTTGCATATAAGAAGTCCAAGGATATCCCATGATTCTGATGAAGAAGAAGAACCTATTTTTACAAATGAAAAAGTTTCAAGGCAAGATAATACTCGAGAACCTCCAACTAATCATGAAGAAATTTGAGGACCAAGTGAACCCGTGCAACGAGTCATCATTCCATAAACTCGAAAAAGGCTAGCTTGGTTAAGTTCAACTCTACAAGAAGCCAAAGGACATGCAACAACAAAAGGGACATTCAGAGAAAACAAGAAGCCTAAGAGATATTCAAGTTATGTAGCTTAGATGATTAAACTTATTGAAGTAGAACCTACCTCTTACGAAAAGGCAACCGAGCATCAAGAATGGAAAAATGCAATGCAAGAAGAATAACAGTCGATAATGAAGAATGATGTTTGGGAATTTGTTCCTAGACCTAAAGACAAATGAGTTGATGGAAGTATTGACAAGTATAAGGCAAGGTTTGTGGCAAGAGGATTCTCTCAACAAGAAGGAATCGATTATGAAGAAACCCTTGCTCCAACAACCATTAAATCACTCATTTCTATTGCAACTACTATGAGATGGAACATTCATCAAATGGACGTAAAAACATCCTTTTTGAATGGAATGATTGATAAAGAAGTTTTCATTGAGCAACCCCAGGGATTTAAAGTTCATGGTAAGGAAACACGTGTTTGTAGATTGAAGAAGGCTCTATATGGCTTGAAGCAAGCCCCTAGAGCATGGTATTCCAAGATGGATGCATATTTATTAAGACTTGGTTTCGTCAAAAGTTCTGTAGATCATAATCTCTACATCAAGGTGGTAAAGAATGAACCCGCGATCATGTTACTCTATGTGGATGACCTACTAATAACAAGTGTGGAGTGTCGTATTCAAGAATGCAAGAAGCAAGTTGCAGCTAAATTTGATATGAAGGACCTTGGACTAAAGCATTACTAGTTGGGGCACGAAGTATGGCAGAAACTTGGTGAGATCTATCTTGGTGAAGGGAATATGTGATCAAAGATCTTGCAGAACTTTGGTATGATGGATAGTAAACCTATGACAACTCCGATGATAACTATTTTGAAGAAGTCAAGAAATTCAAATTCAAGCCTTGTTGATTCTACATCCTACCAACAATTAATTGGCTCCTTGTTGTATCTTGTGAACACCCGACCCAACATATGGTTCGCAGTGAACATTCTTAGTCAATTTCAGATGGAGCTAAGGCATGATCATTGGATAGCAGCTAAACATATTTTGAGATATCTTCATGGGACTATACATCACTGTCTAAGATATGCTGGTAATGAGATACAATTATTAGGCTACACAAATTTAGATTGGGCAGGCAGTGACGCAGATGGAAAGAGAACTACTGGTGGATGTTTTAGTTTGGAATCTTCTATGTTTTCATGGAT
The DNA here is from genome assembly GCA_000404065.3 of Pinus taeda. Lineage (NCBI taxonomy): Eukaryota > Viridiplantae > Streptophyta > Pinopsida > Pinales > Pinaceae > Pinus > Pinus taeda. Next base: position 261,339 of record APFE030669291.1, on the reverse strand, counting down.
GAGCAGGAAACAAGATTCATTTGCATTGAGTAGTGCTAATGCAGAATATATAATAGCCAATGAAATTGGTAGAGAAGTTGTTTGGCTTCGAAAGTTACTTGTAGATTTGTTTGAAGGATCTTTGGATCCTACTATCATATGTTGTGACAACTAGAATTGCATAAGGTTGATAGAGGACCTAGTTTTTCATGCTGGGACAAAGCATATCAATAATAAGTACCATTATATTTGAAGCTTGGTACAGGATGGGGTTGTGAAGCTACAATACATCTCCATAGACGAATAGGTAGCTGACGTATTGACAAAATCTCTTCTGAATAGGAAGCTTGAGTATTTGAGAGACAAGCGGGCTTGTGGATATTTCCTCCCCAGTTGAGAGGGAGTGAGGAGGGACACCGTATTCTCCATGTTTCATGCACTATGGCCAGGACTAACAACCGTAAGCCTAGTGAAGGCACTAGTAGGGAAAATGGAGGATTGGATAAGCATCTGGAAGACTGGAACTGATACTCCTTAAGGAATGGTATCCAAGATATGAGTAGTACCGAGGACTGATACTCTTTGAGGATTGGGAATCCAAGATAAGAGTAGTCTTGATGACCAATATTATTTGAGAATGGGGTGATATCCAAGATACGAATAGTCTTGTAAGGACATACTTGGTGAACATACAGATGGGGTATGTGCCATGAGAGGCGGTGGTGGTGTCCAAATGTATGCGTCCCAACATTGTGCTCTAATCTAGTGGATAGTTAGAGCTTGTTAGTCAAGGCCTTGCTATTTTGTAATTGACAATGCTGGTTATGATGATGCTTGATGATGCTTATCAATTTGAACTCTTCTTATGAGAATATTTCAATTTGAGAGTATCCTTATATCTTGTTATTTAATTATGAATAGGAGTCGTCTATGGAGGCAGAAGAATTCCCTGGACGGCTAAAAGTGCCCTGAATCCGGGCAAAAAGATTTCAAAAAATCTTGCAATAGCAGTTTTTGAATCATGTTTTTGATGGTGGAAATGGATTCAACACCGTCAAAAACCTCTTGGGCACCCAAAATATTGAAGTTTGACAGCTATAAATTGGATTTAGAAAAATTCTTGTTGGATTCTATCGAAATATAGCCGGAGTTTCCATGATTTTCAAGGCAAAAAAGTAGTCTTGTTAAACTATGACATTATGAATACCTCCCTAGTTAAAAGAGAGTGTTGAAAAATGTAACTAGGTTCGGTCTTCATAATTATCATTGTACTTGTATCAATATGTATTTCATGTAAAAACAAAAAGAAGAAAAATATATTTTATTATTATTTTCTAGTCAAAGCATGTTCTTCATGCTTCTAGGGTTTATTGAGTTGAAAAGAAAAGTTGTCATGTGTCAAAAGTCCCATTTGGACTATCTGTAAGAAAAGGAAAAATTATATTTTGAGTCAAAAAGAGTCATTTTGTCACCACAAGGCCAAGTCGGCCCTGCGTGCACAAGGCCTAGAAGAGGCACTTATTCGATATCTTGGACAATTATAAATAGAAGAGACTTCAACCTCATATGATCACTCACTCACTCATCGATTTATGTGCAAGAAAGAAGAAGAAAGAGAGCAAAGGCCAAGGAAAGAGAAGAAGAATAAAGGAGAGAAAAATTAAAATTTTGCTTGTTTTCGTTCACACGTGCGAAGGTGCTGGGGCAAGTCTGTGAATTATAGGGCCGAAATTCTTGTTTCTATTCACATATGCGAAGGTGCTGGGGCAACTCTACAAAGTTGCATGTCCGAAATTTTGTGCTTGATCAGATTTGATGAGGTTTGACCAGCGTTGAATTTTGTTGACTTTGATTTGGTTGGAGGAGATTTGAAGGAGAGTTGACTTGGTTCTTTGTGGAGGTCTTGGTCTTAGGTATTGGATATCTCACTTTGATGTGATTCTATAAGAAGAGAAGTTGTTCGGGTTTTCCCCCTTGTGGGGTTTTGCTTTGGCTTGGAGCCTACATCTTGTGTTCTTTGTCTTTTGTGATCTTCTTGCACTTTATATTTTGGTAATTGATTGATGAAGAAGACATAATAAAAGTAATAAAAGCCAATAAACATTCACAAGTAATTATCAAGTAAGAGGAATTAACCCTAATCTACTAGCATATTAATTTTTCAACAAAGCAAAATCCTGCTTCATGCTCTTCCAAGAAACCATACCAGATCCCAAGTAGAAACAACCACTAGTAATACCTTTTTCTTATCATCAACATTGCTAGCCAATTAATGTAGCCTTGAATCAAATGTATCAGGGAACCAATTAACGGCCGGTGCAATGATGGATCGAAACTTCTTAGCTTCTTCAAATTGATTTGTTATAATTCCAAGCTTCCAGAGAATCTTGATTACATGCTTCCTTTGATCAAGGAAGATTTCATCAGTTTTCTGCCAAACCTTAGGTCCCAAGTAGTAGTGTATCAATCCAAGATCCTTCACGTTTGTTGTCACACAGAATGTCTAGGCATCGCGACAACGACTCAAATCGGGGGTTGTCACACTGATCCCCAATCACTTTGTTTGAGTTGTCTCCCAATAGCAGACTAAGAGGGTAGACCCTATGGAAATGGAAAAATGAAAGATTAGTTGGGAACCAACCAACCTAGGAGACACAGCGAAACAACCAATACTTGTTTTAGATTGTGCAAGATTTTAAGGATTCAAAATGATTTGAAGAAAGTGATACCAGTGTCTCGTGGAGTCAACTATATTGCGAATAAAATAAGGTTCAAGTAAAGGATGGAAAACTGCTGCTGAAAAGACTTGTTTGTCTCATATGCAAATGCAAAATTAAAACTATGTGAAATGCAAGGGCTTGGTTAATTTTAGTTAAATGAGAGCCTAAAATTATTTCCGAAATGTCTTAAATGTTACTCAACTTAAGGCTCAGAAAGGTGGTAATCTAAATGTGAAAGCAAGTACTTATACTAGCACTGCAAAATGTAAAATCTGCACAAAGAATTACTAAAATGTAAAATGCTGGAATAAAACACCTTTAAATTCAAAAATTCATTTGTATGAAATACCCAACCAAGATCATTAGATGCATAAGTAAAACTAGATTAGTCCTACTTGCATAAGCATGTAAAAAACAAATGAACTTCAGAATTAAACTAAATGTTTTAAACTCAGATCACATTAATGAAATATCAGTCTAGTAATCTGCTCTTACATCAAATATTAAAACCAACGATATATTCTAAAACAACGGTCTTGTAACCATGCAATATTCAGAAATTTCTATGTATAACAACAGAAAATTTTAAATGACAAACTAATAACTACAATTCAGAAAATTTTTGAGTTCAATTATTTCTGATTTATTGATGTATTGGATCTAAAAAACTCAGAAATAAACTACTGAACAACAGTAAACAATTTGCAGAAATTTGTTTGCAAAAGTTACTGAAACTAATTTCTATTTCTGCAATTAAACAACAGTAAAAATGTAAATTAAATCTGTTGCTAAATTCAGAAAATTTATGAGTTTAATTTTTTTTGATCTATTGATGTATTTGATCTAAAAACTCAGAAAATTACTAAAAAAACAGTGAAACAATATTCGGAAAATAGCATGCAAAAGTTTCTGAAAGTAATTATATTTCTAAAATGTAATGCAGTGAAAGATGAAAACTAAGTTGCTGCTAAATTTTAGATAACTAAAATTTTATCCCAGTATTAATCTTGCTTTCAATTAGATCAATGAAAAAGGTAAGGGTTTAGAGGATGTGCACCAGTCACCCCTTTGGGGCTTGAAGACACCTGAGATATGCTGCTCGAATCACTGAAAATCCTCAACTCAGATTTTTATTTATTTATTTATTTTATTTATTTTTAATATGAAAAACTTTGTTAAATTTTTTTTTGGGAAATTTTTAAGAAAAAATTTAGGAAAAATTAGTGAGAAAATTTTGGTGAAAGAGGGGAGGCCATTAGGCTGAAAGGGCGGCCGAGAAAGGGGCTGGAGATGGTCAGCGCAAGGCCTCAAGGCCCTAAAATTTTTTTGCCCACAATCTTCTTGAAATTTATCTTCAACTTGCAAACAAAATGGAGATGCCCTCCGGGGCTTAGATCTCTCTCCGGAATCCGCAAAAATCACCTGCAATTTTCAGATCTGTTCCTCTGTACAAATAAAAGATAGGAAAAATCCCAAAGCATGTATATACAAAAATATGAAATACCCAAAGCCCCAATGAATTAAAAAGTTTGATATTTACAAATCTACAATAATATTCTACAGATCTAACAGATTTGTAGATCAAAGCCCTCTATTAGCCAGATTTAAACAATTTTTTGCACAATATTTACAAATAAATTTGAAATTTTAAAGAGGCACAAGCCCAAGAAAAACCCTGCAAGTAAAATATTCTATAAAATGACTTCAGAAGTTAAAAAGATAGTGGGCTCTTTTAAATTCTGTAAATTGAGAATCAGTTGGTCCAGCTGATGACTTCCCCAAACACCCAAATTCTGAATGATAACTTCTGCACACTTAAATCTGCTTGTTAGATTAATAGAGATTTAAAAAATGACCATAAAAATATCAAGAAATAGAGATACTTGCTACTTCTATCAAATTAAAATGATATTCTAAAAAACCTAGAAAATTGTGCAAGATCCCTATACACAGATCAATCTTCAAAGGCTATCAACCAACAAATGCAAATAAAAGCAGCGAAGTGTTAAGAACAATATTACCACATAAATCTAAAAGAGGAACACCACGATCTCAAACCCCAAAGTCTTTGCGTTTTATTAACCAGAAAAAAGTTACATGAGTTTTTTTAGAGCAAGTACACGATTCAAAAATCGGACACAAATAATGGAGAGAGGCCTCTCATTTATATGAAATTCTCCAACGACTAGTTGGATTGATCCCCTTCAAAACAATCTCAACCGTTGATGAAGATCAAATGATCTTTTAATCATCATCATTGAAATAAAGTTACTTTTTGAGGAAATTCGAATTTCACTTTTAATTAACTAAAAAATGATTATTTTGAGTTAATTGCTGCAAACAGTTGACTTTGACTTAACTACTATGGCCCAAGGGTTCAAAATATCTTGAAATTTTCAATATTCCCTTGGCCGGGGACCTCTAAAAAAACTTTAAAACCCACGAATTTTAAATGTTGGAGAATTTAATGTTTCCTAGGACCTAAATTAATTAAATTTCTGGCTTTAGCATTTTAATTTATTTTAGCCAGAAATTTTAATTAATTGACTCATGAGGGGATTATTAATTTTTCCAACCCTTTAATATTTAGCCATGGTGTCTAACTATGAGGGACCATGCACTAAATATTTTTTATATGAAATATTTCATTTCTAACCCATGAAGGAGGAACACCCGTTTGTTATAGACCCTCAATAATTACCCATTTCTGCGACACAAAATATGATCTAGTAGACTAAGTGACTTGTAATAAAATAACTTAGCCAAATAGTTAGAATTATTCCTAAATCACTTTTACAGAGACTCGATAAATAACACTAGGACTCATTTAAAATCCCGAAGACAAAATCCACCCTAGCTTTGGGGTGAGACTCGAGGGAAAAACTTTGCCGACCATTCGTGTTTAGAAACACACATGAATCAGTGAGACTAAAAACCTCCTAGGATAGAAATCATTATCATAAAAATAAATTTACCTAGGTTGTTACATACATTTGTCTTACTAGGATCATTTACATTACAAAATGCATAATGGGTTCATAAAACTTCAGTGTACATATAGCTGATAATGATGAATCTATGGATCATCTGAGTGCTTGGACACGATGGAAATCCATGCGCGAAAAGATGTATAGCTATGGGGTAGTTGACATGGAGTGGTCAACAACATCAAATTCTGCTTTCAGCTCCCTCTGATGGCAACACCTTCTCCTCTAACTTATGAGCCCTTTCATCAGAAACTAATCATTCAATCATTCCCTAAGTATGAGATTTTCTTTAATCATGAGACTCCCTTTTCATGTCCTTAAAAAATCTGAGGCAAATGCCTTATCATGAACTTCCTTTTACTGGGAGAATTCTCTCAAATCTTGGTTTGCTATGTCCTTCCAATTCTTTCATTTGTTGTCAAAGTCAAGGCAACCATTGCCATTGACTTGCAGTCCTCATTATCTTTTGAGAAAAGTCTGCTTCCTTTAAAACTGAAATGCTCTGCACTAGTCAACGTCTATATATTATAGTAGGATATAAGTTCGGATCAGCTTCATTGGAATTTGGAGTTAGCGTCTTCATAAAAAATCAACTCCTTCTGTTTGGACAAATCTGCCTTGAATTTCTATATTGTTGCAAGCTAGATCTTAACTTTTCTTAGACATACTTCAAAACAAATAGACCACAAGTTCTTTGCTTTTCTCTTCTTCTATCTACCAAAGTCTTAGTTGCCTTTATTTTAAACCTATAATCCTTGCTTCTTTGCAAGATATATTAGCTTCCTTTGGATCTTCATGAAGAGATTGTCTACTTTTCTAAGAGTTTCTACCATGCAACTGCTTACTTCAATCAATAAATATTTATACTAAGGTTTTTTATGTAGACAACATTCAACGAGGCTTCTTCTTATAAGAATATATACTTCAAAGGATCGATTTTTTTCTATAGATGACCAAGAGCTCCCTCTTAATTTCAATTCCTTGAACTTGTCCAAACAAACTTCTTTTGCAAATTCCAAATACGCTAGCCTTCATAGGTCATGTAATTATCTTGCCATTAATAAGTTATATTCTGACTATCATCTTCTAAACACGAAATGAAAAGTAAGCTTTTACTTCAAACCTAGTACAAGAGTGGATGCGGGATTATTACTATGTACACCTGCCTTGTTCTTCATTAACTTTAATAGTAGAGATCCTTGTGATTTTCGTCTTTGGGTTTCTTCATAGCTTCTGCATCTTCAACTGTTGATGCTTCATGTATTTCCTTCCTCTTATTGTTCTTAGGGTTCTTAGGACAATCTCTCTTGTAATGCCCATATTCATGACAACCATAGCATTGGACTTTGGACATATCTTTATTTTCTTGAGATTTGTTACCAACATTTTTGTTATGAGGTCCAATTTTCTTCTTTCCTAGCTTCCTCCTTGATTTTGCTGCAAAAGCTTGAGAATCTTCATTATGAGGTTGAGTATTGCTTTTAGCCATCAATCTTGATTCCTCTTAAGTGCAAGTAGCCAATAACTCTTCAGAAGTAGGAGTTTCCTTTCTAGCATAAATGCCTCCAACAAAACCATCCCAAGTTTTAGGTAAAGCATTGATTATATTCGTAATTAATTCAAAATCAGATACAGTTTCACCAACCCCTTGAAGTCGATCTCTAATCTTTGACATCTTCATAAAATATGAAGCCACGGTGTCCTCCTTTGTCATCCTTGTTCCATAGCGTTGATTCGTCAAAGATATCTTATGACCTGTTGTGTTGATGGAGTACAAGCTTACCAAAGTATCATAAACTTCCTTGGATGTACACAATTCTGAAACAAAAGTAATGAGGTGGTCTTTGATGGATTCAAAGAGAATCCTTTAAGCTTTGATTTCTCCTTTATTATACTTGGCCACTTCTTAAACATTGTTTTTATTTGGTGGTGGAACTTTGCCTTCAAAAAATTGCATGACCTCATTTTCTATAAGGACTAGATCAATCTTTTTCTTCCAAGCTTTGAAATTAGATCAACCTTCAAGCTTGTTGCCTTCTTTGCAGATAGATGCCATTTGATCATAAGTATTAGACATAGAGAATAGAAGAGTACTTACTTGAAAGTGAGAGAGAGTTGCTACAAGGATGTCTTCAATTAGGAGTGCCAATAAATTGTGATCTTCGAGCTTCCTTCTTTCCTTCACCTTAGCTCTAATACCTTGTTGAGAAACCAAGTGCAATGTAGTCTAACACTTAATTCCTCTTCTTGAAAATTACATATGAAAATTAAATTTCTCTTTATTACTTCTTTTGTCTTCTTCATTAAGCAATTATACATTTGTTCAATCATTTAAGGAAATAGAGATTACAATGAGACAAGAGACACCAAAAATTACTATTAGGCCAGTGGCCAGGGCAAAACCTGCAAGGGGGAACCCAACAATCCTTTCCTTATAAAGTCAGATCAAAATGAAAGATATCCAAGTCAAGAACTAATACCAATCTGCCACCAAGATACCAAGTCAAACCCTCCTCCAAGTCACCTCCAAAAGTCAAAGTCAACGTTGGTCAAATTGCTTCAAATCTGGTCAATCTTCAGAATTTCGGACTTGCAATTAGGGCTGAATTTCGATCTCTTCCACAGAAAAAGCAATCCACACGTGCGAGCTGTAATAGTCACATATTTGGTATCATAAACTTGCTTGGATGTATACAATTTTGAAACAAAAGTAATGAGGTGGTCTTTGATGGATTCAAAGAGAATCCTTTGAGCTCTGATTTCTCCTTTATTATACTTGGCCACTTCTTGAGCATTGTTTTTATCTGGTGGTGGAACTTTGCCTTCAAAAAATTGCATGACCTCATTTTCTATAAGGACTAGATCAATCTTTTTCTTCCAAGATTTGAAATTAGATGAACCTTCAAGCTTGTTGCCTTCATTGCAGATAGATGCCATTTGATCAGAAGTATTAGACATAGAAAATAGAAGAGTACTTACTTGAAAGTGAGAGAGAGTTGTTTTAAGGATGTCTTCGATTTGGAGTGCCAATAAATTGTTATCTTTGAGCTTCCTTCCTTCACCCTAGCTCTGATACCATGTTGAGAAACCAAGTGCAAGTAGTCTAACACTTAATTCCTCTTCTTGATAATTACATATGAAAATTAAATGTCTTTTTATTACTTCGTATGTCTTCTTCATCATGCAATTATACATTTGTTCAATCATTTAAGGAAATAGAGATTACAATGAGACAAGAGACACCAAAAATTACTATTAGGTCAGTTGCCAGGGCAAAACCCACAAGGGGGAACCCGACAATCCTTTCCTTGTAATGTTAGATCAAAATGAAAGATATCCAAGTCAAGAACCAATACCAAGCTGCCACTAAGATACCAAGTCAAACCGTCCTCCAAGTCACCTCCAAAAGTCAAAGTCAATGTTGGTCAAATTGCTTTAGGTCAAACTTCAAAATTTCAGACTTGCAATTAGGGCTTAATTTTGGCCTCTTCCACAGAAAAAGCGGTCCTCCACACGTGCGAGCTGTAACAGTCACATATTTGGTCAACGAGGGGAATATTCTTCTTGTTTTTTACTTGCCTTCTCTCTCATTTGATTCAGCGTTTTCTTTTCTTTGCTTGGTTCAGAAAATACTTCTTGTGATGTTGAATGAATGAACTCCAAAGAGGTCAAACTGGTCATTATATATAGCTATCCAATAGGGTCAAATAGGTGCCACTTGGAGGGCTAGGTCGGCTTGTCCAAGGAGGGTTGACTTGGTCATCTTGTGGGCTTATGACTCGTAATAAAAATTTAATTTCTCTTTCTTTTAAATGTCCAACTGGGACATGACATAAATAATTTTTCTCTTTGACTCAAAAATAAATTCTTTTTACTCTTGTATGAAGAACATGCTTGACAAAATATAATAAATACATCAATGATAAATATACATTATGAAGCCCGAACCTAATTTGAACTTGAACAACTTGAAATTTTAAAAATATATATTTTCAATTAACAATTAATTATTTTATGTTTTTTTTTTCAATTTTTGGTTCATTGAACGCGGTTTGAACCCTGGTTTAATCGGTGGCTCGATTCAAAACCCAGTTTCGGTTTTTAAAACTACGTTATCTAGTGCTTTTAGAAGGCTCGATCTTGCTTTTAGGTTGTTCCTTGCGATGTATTTTCTTCGGGGCATTCTAGTGAAGGAGAAGTCTTTCTTTATCTTCCTAAGTTTCTATGTTGTTGAAATTACTGCAAAACAATAACAAGCCTTTGAGAGTTCTTTAGTGAGCATTCCCTCAAAGCCTCCCTTTCTTTAATGTCTTTCGACACATAAACATTTGTCAGGTGTAAAACATGGTCATCGAAATGAAACAAAACCAATACAATATGGTTGGTCAAGTTTGACCCATGTTGAATAATGGCCTTTCCTTACCTTGGTGAAATTTGTTGAGAAATTAAGGGCATTACATAGATTGGATTCCTTAGGTAGATGTCTCTTAGACTTTGACATTTACTTGTGAATATTCTTATATTCTTATTAGTTTTTCTTTGTTGATTTATATTCTTCTTTCATCAAGATAAATGCCAAACAATAAATTCACGAGGGACACAAGATGTAGGCACATAGCCAAGGTAAAACCCCTAGGTAGGGGAAATCCCAGTCAAGAACTCTTCCTCAGTAGATTCAAATCATAGTGGAACAACCAAGACTTCTGACCTAAACCTCTCTCCGTCCATCAAGTCAGCCCTTCACTAAAGTAGTCTTCTTCCAAAACTGATCTTTAAGAATAAGAGTTTCATCCCATCGTCAACCATAAAACAACTTCGGCTCCTGCAACTATAGAAAGAAACTTCGGTCCTGCAATTATTCATGACTTTGGTCCTGTAATGATAGAAAAACTTCGGTCCCTGTAATTGTGGATAACTTCGGCCTTTTCTGTTTGTAGTTTTGCACCACCAAAATCTTCTCTGCTTTAGGTCGAGTTCACCTAGGTATATATAGTTATTTTACCTGTAATTGAGTCGACATGAATAAAAGGAGTAGCCAACTTGTCAATTTGTTGGACTCCGACTAGTAGTCTATTAAAGAGGTTGACTTGAAGGTGGAGGAGTTAACATGATTCAAATATTTTCTTCTTTAATACAATGATCCCAAGAAGAGTTTACATAATTAAATTTGACTTGACTCAACAAAATCCTAGAGCACTCAATGGGTGCTTTTGTTAGAAAATCAGATAGGCAGAAATATTTTCTTTATATAGATAATTACTTGTGACTTTCTTATCTTTATGTTCTTCTTTTATCTTTTAGTTCATCAAGCAATTACCAAAAAAATAGCACAAAGATCACAGACACCATATATAGTTGGACAACCAGGGAAAAATGCCTATCCAGGGAAAAACTTAGTCAACAACTCTTCCTTAATAACTTCTTGAGATAATCGAAGACTCTTGATCTAGACACAGACTTCCTCCACACCAAGTCAGCCTTTTCTTCCTTCTTGTAGCTGATAACCCTTTAGCAACAACTTCGACCTTGCAACAACAATTTCGACCCAACAATTGGTAGCAACTTCGACTTGCCAAGAGAGACTTCGATCTCCTAGAGGAATCCACATGAGAGAGAGAGAGATAGCCCAAAACTTCGATCTTGAATTTTTCTTCATTCTTTCCCAACTTCACACTTTTCAGCGCTTCTTCTTAGATATTGAACTTGAGTGAGTGAGTGTTCCAAATGAATTCGAACAACTTCAATACATAGGCTTTTGGTGAGGTCAAATTACCCAGTTTGAGGCCGATTTGATCTCCTTGAGGCTGACTTGGTGTGGAGGTGACAAATAGCCTATTTGACTCAATATTAATTCTTTTACATGATTCAAAAGCCCAAGAAGGGTCTCTTTAAATGGAAAATGACTCTACTGACTCCGAATAAATCCTAGAAGTCCTCATTGGGGACTTTGACCCAAAACATGATGGCCAAGCATGAAACCCAGGTTTTAATAAGTCATAATAATAATAGTAATAATTTCCTTTTCATTTTTTTGATAAATACATTTCATTGTGACTCAAATACATTTTTATGAAGACCAAACCCAGTTACATTCTTCAACACCCCCTCTTAACTAGGGAGGTATTCATACTTACATATACAAGTACATGGAAGATCTCAAAACACATGAAGAGTTTAGGCATTTACGGTGCCACGAAATAGATTCTTGACCAGGGCAATCTATCCGGGTGGGACTAAGATGGACTAAAGCTTTCACCTAGTCTAGGTACCATCAAGCTTACTTGCTAACCATCAACTTAGGGATCTAGGTGCGTATCCAAGGTCAGAGCTCCATGACCAAGGCCACCCTCCCTCTTCGAGATCTAGACATCAATACATATGCCGACTAGATGTCCTCCCAGGCATTCCACACACAATGCCTCAACACATCAAATCTCTCCAACCTCAAGCATGCTTTTTCAAAAACCTTGAGAGATTTACCTAAACATTCGCAAGTTGCAACCCCTTAATTAGTAACAACCTTTCAATCAAAATCCTCTAGGGTCTTCTGACTTCCGTGATGCTGCCTCACAATTCATCATAGTAGGACTTCCAGGCTTCCCAAACAAATTTTGACAAAGGTTTCTTCAATCATTCAACTTCCTTTCCTACTTCACATGCAACAACCAAATCCAACTTTCCTTCTTTCTACAACACCTCAATATGTATTCTCCAATTTCTTTTTCAAGGTATCCATCATGACTATAATATGCCCTCCATCTCAACTTGGGAGATATACTCCTTTCTTTATCTAGACTTCCTCTTAATTTAGGGAGATTAACTTCTTTTCTATGACATCAGAGAATCTTTCATGGCTTCCATCCTTCTTATCTTGATCATCATCATTCACATATCTTCCTTTATCATGCTTATCAATCAACTGAAGATCTTCATCATCCTGAAGATTATGTGCATGCACAACTTAGATAGCAAGTACAACCAAATACATATAGAAGCATGAAGTTAACTATATAAGAATCATATATTAATGGAAGCATTAGACTTTAAACATCAAATACTTAAACTTAGTTAGGTTCAGAAACAACAAGAGACACATGCTTTTATATTTCAACTTTTTGCACGGGTTGGGTTATAACCTCTAGATCACATCAGTAAAGATATCAGTCTCACTATATCTTGGGCCTCAATATTTCTTCCAGAGATATGGCATACTCTAATATATTGGAAACCCTAGAAGCAATTCAAACAAGTATACTTATAATGTATTTAATAACTTTAAGAATGCATGAAGTTAGCTATATAAGAATCATATATTAATGGAAGCATTAGACTTTAAACATCAAATACTTAAACATAGTTAGGTTCACAAACAACAAGAGACACATACTTTTATATTTCAACTTTTTGCACGGGTTGGGTTATAACCCCTAGATCACATCAGTAAAGATATCAGTCTCACTATATCTTGGGCCTCAATATTTCTTCCAGAGATATGGCATACTCTAATATATTGGAAACCCTAGAAGCAATTCAAACAAGTATACTTATAATGTATTTAATAACTTTATAATTCATATGTTAGACTTTTACTAGGATTTAATGCAAACCCTAGATTTCATACATGAGACAACAATCACAAACAATTACAACACAATCTAAGGTTTCAATGATAGGATTAACTTCTACTAGGGTTTGTTGTAAACCCTAGATTTTATCATCATAGTGGAAACAACATCATTACATCATATCCTAGAATATCAAACTTCTACTAGGGCTTAGTTACAAACCCTAGAACTTATCAACAAATAAGCTAGCACAAATACATATCTAGGATAATAATGCACAAGCATATCATAACATATATAGGACAACCTCAAGACACAAATATCAATACATTTAAAGTCGGACATATAACAATCTAGATCAGACTAGGGTTTTGATCAGGCAGTGAAACATACACCTAGGCTTTCATTCCTAGGAGCTTACAGACTAGGTTTTTGATCAGGCAGTGAAACATACACCTAGGCTTTCATTCCTAGGAGCTTACTTTTGATACATAAGGGTTTTACTCATAAACCCTAATTTAACAAGACATCAAGGCCTAGGAACACATTACCATCCAACCCTAAAGGACTAGGGTTTCCATACTAAATCTCCAAACATAACATTACCATCAAAGCCCCAAACATCAAAAGAATAGTATTTTCTAGATTTCATCAGTAACCCTAAGTAGATTAGGGTTTATCACATCAACATTGGCTTACCCTTAGGTTAAGGTTTTACAGGGAACCTATTAGGGTTCTACAGACATAATGATTAATGAGGGTAGATTCAATCTAATGATTAATCTCCCAAACAAGAATCTCTATGATTCAACAGTTCTAGACATAACACTTGTTAGTAATATAAAGCAAATTTCTTAGAATGAATATACCTTTATTATGAAGAGAAACAAAACTTATAGGACATCAATTCCAATAGAACTTCTATTATGCTTTGGTCTTGTGAGGTCTTCTCCATAGCCCTCGATCATAATAGCAAGCCTTTCCTAAACTGATAGGACATCAATTCATAATAGCAAGCCTTTCCTAAACAAGGAAAATATATAAAAGAAATATGATTAGTATCTAGTGCAAACACATCTAGATAAGAAAAGGAAACCCAAATATAAAAGATAATACATGGAGTAAGATACTTATCTTTGGAAAATGGTGAGGGGTCCCTCTTAATCCAATCTCGAGGGATACCTAAAACTTTAACAAAACAATTCAACAATGTTTTTCCAAGGAATGTTCTAGAAATCAAAGTACAAAACAAATAAAAAATTCAAAGTAGAAGGGCTTAGTAGTATAAGTCCTTTATTTCTGATTCTTTGGTCTTGTGCTTCTTTGGAGATCCTTCTTCGGAAACATTTGCATGATCTCTATTTCTCTTTCTATTTCTCGAATTTTCAGGACAATCACTTTTGTAGTGACCCATCTTGTTATAGTTGTAGCATTCGATCTTGGATATGTCTATCTTCCTTCTAGGCCATTTAGTCTTCTTGAATGATCCTTTGTTCTTGTGATGAGTGGAGTAGGCATTTGAAACCTTTTCTCCTTCATTCTCTTTGTTAATTACTAGAGAAATCTTGACTTCCTCCTGACTACAAGCATTCCATAGTTGTTCAAATGTAGGAGTCTCCTTCCAACTGTTGAGACCTGATGAGAAGGCACTCCATCATGTTGGTAAACCTAGAAGTGCAGTAACTACAAGTTCCTTCTTTGGTACTATCTCATCAATCGTTTGAAGTTCATCTCTTAATCTGGTTATTCTCACACAGAAAGATGCCACAATGTTTTCCTTTGTCATTGTTATAGATCTTTGTTCATTTTTAAGGCTTTCTATTTGACCAAGATTTTTGATAGTGAATACTTTTGATAAAGTCTCATATATCTTTTGAGTAGGGTCGTCTATGCTAGATATATAAGGGATGAGATTATCTTTTATTCCATCCACCATTAGGGTCATAGCCAACATTTCCGTCCCTCTGAATTTTTGCTTTTCTGCATCACTTGACTCATTAGTAGGTTTCTTTACCTTTCCCTTTACTAGATCCAAAACTCTATTCATTTCGAGGATGAGGTCTATCCTCTTCTTCCATGCCCTATATTTAGATGCTCCTTCTAGCCTGTTTTCTCCCTTCATTGAGTTAGACATTGTCCTTGAAGGTGATATACTTGACTTCTTATATGTTCCTTTTGATGACCCTTATTCAAAGCTTCTTAGAACTCCTTACTTTCAATAGATCTTTGAGCTACCTTTTTCCTTCCTTCACCTTAGCTCTGATACCATGTTAGAAAATTAGAAAGGTAGAAAGATTTTCTTTATATAGATAATTACTTGTGACTTTCTTATCTTTATGCTCTTCTTTTATCTTTTAGTTCATCAAGCAATTACCAAAACAATAGCACACAGTTCACAGACACCAGATATAGGCGGACAGCCATAGAAAAACCCCTATCTAGGGGAAAACCCAGTCAACAACTCTTCCTTAATAACTTCCTGAGATAATCCAAGACTCTTGACCTAGACACGAACTTCCTCCACACCAAGACATCCCTTTCTTCCTTCTTGCAAATGATAACCCTTCAGCAACAACTTTGACCTTGCAGCAATAACTTGCAGTAACAATTTCAACCTAGCAACTGGCAGCAACAACAACAACCTCGACTTGACAAGAGAGACTTCGATCTCCTAGAGGACTCCACAAGAGAGAGAGAGAGAGTGAGATAGCCCAAAACTTCGATCTTGACCTTTTCTTCCTTCTTCCCCAACTTCACACTCCTTTTAGCCTACTTTTCCAACTTTGCACTTTTCTAGTTCTTCTTCTTGGATATCAAACTTGAGTGAGTGAGTGTTCCAAATCAATTCAAATAACTTCAATATATAGGCTTCTAGTGAGGTCGAATTACCCAGTTTGAGGCTGACTTGGTGTGGAGGTGACAAATAGCCTATTTGACTCAATATTAATTCTTTTTACATGATTCAAAAGCCCAAGAAGGGTCTCTTTAAATGGACAATGACTCTAATTACTCAGAATAATTCCTAGAAGTCCTCAATGGAGACTTTGACCTAAAAGATGATGACCCAAGCATGAAACCCATGCTTTAATAAGTCATAATAATAACAATGAAAAATTCTTTTTTCGTTCATTTGATAAATACATTTCATTGTGACTCAAATACGTTTTTATGAAGACTGAACCTAGTTACATTCTTCAACAATTTTGACCTATTGAACATTGATCCAAGCATGAAACCCATGCTTATTTAAGTCAATTAATTAAATAATAAAATTTTCTTTTGACAAATATATTACATCATGACTCAAGTACAATTATGAAGATTGACACTAGTTACATTCTTCAACTCTCCCTCTTAACTAGGTAGGTATTCATAATTACGTACATATGAAGGTACATGAAAGATCTCAAAATGAAATGAACTATGAAGAGTTCTAGCACACTGAGAGCTACGGACTAGATACCTGACTAGGGTAATCTATCTGGGTGGGACTAAGATGGACTCAAGCTTTCAACCACTCTAGGTACCATCAGGCTTACTTGCTAACCATCAACTCAGGATTTAGGTGCGTATCCAAGGTTGGAGCTCCATGACTAATGCCACCCTTCCTCTTTGGGATATAGACATCAACACATAGGCCGACCAGATGCCTTCCCAAGCATCCGCCATTAGATGCTTCATCTCTCCTAATAAACTAAATAAGATATATTCATTTGTCTAAGCATTCTTCCAAAGTGTTCAACCTTCTTATGGAGAGATTTACCTGTACAAACACAACCCCAATCATTAATAAACTTTCAAATACATATATACAAGTAAACATAAACCTTCAGGGTCCTTATTCATTCAGATGCTGTTAATATCATCATCAAGTTATCCGTATATAATTTGTCAGAAGCTTTCTTTTTCTTTCACTTCTTCAACAACACCAAATACATCCTCAGGTCTTCCAACTTTATGAAACATTCATCTATACTGCTTTCATTCATTCTCTTATTTCTTCTTCATGTTATCTATCATGACTATCATAATATGCCCTCCCTCTTGACTGGGGAGATGTGCTCTTGTCATGCTCCCTCTTAACTTAGGGAGATCAACAGTTTTCTTCTATAATATCGGAGAAACTTTAACCTTTCACAACTTCATTCTTTCTTGTAGTGTCAAGGTCATCTTTGATCATCATCATTCTTATAGCTTCCTTCGTCATGCTTATTATCATTATCTTTAATTACGAACATTTTCAACATCTTGAAGATTATGTACCTGCAAAACTTTAATAACAAGTACAATCAAATACAAATATATAGAAGCATGAAGTTAACTATATCAAAATCATATCATTATAATGAAGCATCAAATCATTCAAACTTTAGACATCAAATACCTAAACCTAGTTAGGTTCATAATCAACAAAGGTTACAGCTAGGGTTTGTCATAAACCCTGGACTCCATTTTTTGAGGCACAAAGCCTTAGATAACAAATCAAATAATAATCCAATCACAATACTATACATATAAAAATTTAACAATATACTTTATGACAAACTCTACTAGGGTTTGTTTCAAACCCTAGATTTTCATTATCAGAACATATCAATAATATCATCAAGTCCTAAAATATCAATTTCTATTGGGGTTTTGTTACAAACCCTATATTTTACATGAGCATCAACATTTAAGTTAGCATACTCGCATATACATATCTAGGATGCATTATCATATACTAGAGACTTATATTAATACTTACTTGGGTAAGCCCTAGATACAAACATCAATATTTCAAAGTTAGATATGCAACAATTTCAATCGAGCTAGGGTTTCAATTATGTGGAAGAATACACACTTAGGGCTTCATTCCTAGGATCTTATTTTAGCTAGGACAAGGGTCTTTCTCATAAACCCTAATTCATCAAACCCTAAGGCTTATTAACAACAAATCCTAACTTATCAAAATCTTAAAGATCTAGGGTTTCAGTTTATAACAACAATGCCTAAAAGACTAGGGTTTTTGCTAAAACAATATCAAACCCTAAACATCAAAAGAATAGAGTTTTCATCATAGGTTCTAGATTTCATTAACAACCCTAAGAGGACTAGGGTTTCAATATTATTGGTAACACACCCAAAGCACCAAAAGGCTAGGTTTTTACAGTGAACCTTAAAGGTTCGGGTTTCACAAGAATGATCAAAATGATAGTATAATGAGGGTAGATTCAATCCAATGATTAATCACCTAACAAGAATCTTTAAGATTCAAAACCCTGGACATGAAAGAGTTAGTAATGTAGAACAAACTTTTAAAATGATCGTACCTTGTAATATGAAGAAGATTTATTATAAATCATACCTTGAGTTACTCCATTATAAACCTGGTAGGGTTACCTTTTGAAGGGCTCCATTTGGATCTTATCACAACCCTATTAGAATATATCTTTAACACTTTCTTGACAAGAATCATCAAATACAAGGCTAGTTTTTCCATTAAGCTTTAGAACAAAATTCATAGGGTTTTGAATACAAAAACTAGACATGCTTTAATTTCATTCTTTACAAAAAGTTGTCAAACACTAGCTATCATAAGAGGGAACAAGATAATGCTCTATCTATAATTCCTTGTTAATAATACAATCTTGATTGTCTTTTGCAAACTGCATACACATTGTTAGATGACTAAAACATGAAGAGCAACAACATTACTTACCTGATTTAAATGAAGACTTTGATCTGGTTAAAAGTGTTGGATGTCATCTTCTTGACGGTTGTAGATGATTTCAAAAACTGCTACATGTCCTTAGTAGGATTTTTCTTCTAACTGTAGCTTAGAGTCAATCATTAGAATAAGTCATCTTCAATCACAAAATCTGACTTTGTAAAGGTTTTCAAAACTCTTCAAAAATGCGATTTTGATCTTCTCCAGTTGTGTTACAATTCGAGTGATACCATGAGAGGCTTTTATTGTTCTTTGTCGAATTATGAGGGTGATCCTTTGATTAGTGTTTCATCAAATTACTGAAGTAGAACCACATTATGTCTTACAGAAATAGAGATTCCTCTAGTCCTTCAAGGCTGGTCGTTGTGTCACTGAAGGGCTCCTTATATAAGAGTGCCCAGGTCTGCGTTCTCTTTTATAGAAATTTCAGTTTCTTTTATGATGACAGTAGTTTCAAAGAGGTTTACAAAAAGACTCCATATAGTTTGGCCCTTGGTCTTTTTAACAATTGAGCTATTTGCTCGGCTGGAAGGGATAATAATATTTCCAAGATATATCATTCGATCACTTTTGTGATGCAAAACCTTATACAGTTTGGACTTTCTAAGGTGATTTCCTCAATTTCTTGCACAAAATTTTGCTTTTCCTTTCAATAGTCTCAAAGTTGACTAGGCTATTTATCTAGCCCTTCAGTCCTTAAGAATGATGCCTCTAGACATCTTTGCTTTCCTTATTTTAGGTTTGCAGTCTAATTAGAGAGATAGGCCCAGAGACATACCTCATACCATCCTTCTAGGCACTCGGTCCTAAGAAACTGGTTTTCATTTACTTGTCTTGAAACCCTTTAGCACAAATGTGACCTTCTAATTGCCCTTATGCCCTCAAACCAAGCTCTGATACCATGTTGAGAAATCAAGGGCATTACATAGATTAGATTCCTTAGGTATATTTCTCTTAGACTTTGACATTTACTCGTGAATATTCTTATATACTTATTAGTTCTTCTTTTCTAATTTATATTCTTCTTTCATCAAGATAAATGCCAAACAATAAAATCACGAGGGACACAAGATGTAGGCACACGACCAGGGCAAAACCTATAGGTAGGGGAAAACCCAATCAAGAACTCTTCCTTCAGTAGATTCAAATCACAGTGACACAACCAAGACTTTTGACGTAAACCTCTCTCCATCCATCAAGTGATCCCTTCAGTGAAGTAGTCTTCTTCCAAAACTGATCTTTAAGAATATGAATTTCGTCCCTTCTTCAACCATAAAACAACTTCGGCTCCTGCAGCGATCGAAAGAAACATCGGTCCCTGCAATTGTGGAGAACTTTGACCCTTTCTATCTGTAACACATTTCACTGTCTGTAGTTTTGCACCACCGAAATCTTCTCTGCTTCAGTTTGAGTTCACCTAGGTATATATAGTTGTTTCTACTTGTAATTGAGCCGACGTGAATAAAAGGAGTAGCCAACTTGGCAATTTGTTAGAGGCCGACTAGTAGACTATTAAAAAGGCCGACTTGATGGTGGAGGAGTTAACATGACTCAAACATTTTCTTTCTTTAATACAATGATCCCAAGAGGGGTTTACATAATTAATTTTGACTTGAATCAACAAAATCCTAGAGCACTCAATGGGTGCTTTGACCTTTTGAACATTGACCCAAGTATGAAACTCATGCTTTAATATGTCAATTTATTTAATAATAAAATTTTCTTTTGACAAATATATTACATAATGGACTCAAGTACAATTATGAAGACCAACACTAGTTACATTCTTCAACAAAATTAGGGATGTTGATCTATCTTTTCCTACATTGTAGTTAGTTAAAATCTATATCTATATAATATGACTATATTATCCAGAGCGCTGATTTAAGCACAATCCTGGTAACCTTAACCTCTTGCAAACACAATATCAAACTAAGAAATTTCACTGTATATTGTCCAAACCATAGATTTGGGATAGGGGCCAATGATCCCCTACATTCAAGGACACTGTCTTCATTGGGAACCCTCAAGGAGAGAATCTTACTCTTACCCTCTTTCCCTACTAGGGCATTGTTATCCACCAAAATGGGTAACCCCATACGAGAAAATTTTTCTCCTATACATGACAACCAGCTAGACAACCAACAACCCTTAGCGACCACCACTAGCTGATGATATGCCATATGTTTTTGCTACTTGCATTAACCATTTGCTTCTTACCCATTTGGTATGAGCACATGGACGAAGGTGGGCTGCCACTCAAAAGGTACTTTGATCATTTTGCAATCAAATGCTTATACTTGTTTGTTTTGGGCATTTAGCATGGATTATTGGTGGTTAATCTTGATCCTAGTCCAATGGGACCTCCCTTAAGGTCCTTTGGGTATATGAGGGGTGCTACTTGCGAAGCCCTGATTGAGATCACGTAGTTCTATCTACCCATATATCATACTTAACACCTTCCATCTTACATTACAAGCCCATATCTCACCTCCATTATTCGGGTACAACTTGTCATTGGTTGCTTAGGATTTGACACTCATATGTCCACATACTTTGGTAGGGCTCGAAAACTTTGACCAGGGAGGTTGATGCAGCTAAAAGAAACAAAAAGAGCAAATCATGGCCCATTAGGGGAATTTTGAATCTAAAATGGGTCTCTTAAGGAAAATGTACAACCAAAATAAACTTTATAAGAACCATAGGATTCAAGATGATGATGTCAACCATGGGAGATGATTCACCATTTTTGGAGTAAAAAAGTAAAAATATTAAAAAATAATAAAATAATAAAACTACTTTTTAAATTCTTATTTTCAACTTATCTCCCTAAGGCTTTACTCAATTTTTGAGCGGGAGTACTCATTGTATGCAAAATTTAATTGTCCATCGAAAATATGCAACATGGGTACTCCTTGGATGCAATCACATTTTTCATGTATTTCTCATTTTCCGTGTAGAAGGGTCCATCAAAAGTATGCAACATGGGTACTCCTTGGATGAAGAATCAAATTTTGCATCCAACAAGTGTTGTCGCTCGAAATTTGAGTAAACCCACAGGGAGATAAGTTGAAAATATGAGTTGAAAAAATATATTTTCCTTTTCCCTCTAAAATTTGATGATGTAATCTAATCTTTTTTTATTATTTTCACTATTATTTTATAATTTCCTTAGGAGGCCCATTTTTGACCTTAAAACTCCACTAATGATAATGAAATGAAAGAAAAGTCAAAATGCAAAAGATGGCCAGGGACATAAAGATTAACACGTGGGCAAAAGCCTAAAATAAGCTATACCTCACTCATATGGCCATCACTCTGTCACTGAGCACTTATTGCTCCAGTACATCAAAGAAAAGAACCCTTGCATGTCCCAACCCCTATAAGCAATACATTGACTCATCTTAAAGGGGTAATACAACTGCTACATCATACAAAACAAGCTCTAACCCTTGAGCTATAATCAGTAATACAAAGAAAAAATGAATAAGAAGTAAAAGGTGCACAAGAGGGGTGGAAGAACAAAGGTTGAGCTGGTAACTCATACCTTCATGAGTGCTCCCTCCTCACAACTATACACGTAGGATGTAGACACCCCCATTAACTGGTTTGTTTGACCCTGGCACTTGGCCATGAAGTCTTATCCCCTCCATTACCCTCATTGCTTTCATTAACACCTGTCATTTGAAGGGTGGACTAGGGAAATGTCAATTCCCCTTGTTAATTTTTCATCACTTGTTCTATTCTGCAACTATTACTTCAACAAGATTTAATAGCATTCAATCTTAACGCAGTTGAATCCCAAAAATGATATCTAGTATTCAATTTCTCAATCACTTCTTCAATTTTCCAATGACAGTAGAGCAATAGTAGATAGAACAAATAAACAAATGCATATAGAAAGACAACAAGAGACAAGAGACACAAATTTGGTCAAAGACTAGGGAAAAACCCACTGTGGGGAAAACCCTTGCAAATCTTCTTCTTATTAGGTTGTCTTCGAATGTTCAACAGAAAGAGTACATCATCCAAGAGTCAAAGTCAAACTGTGACTTAGCCAACATCCAATGTTAATATTCAATATCAAATTATTATCCAAAGCAAAGACAAAGTAAAGAGATGTAGCCAGCAATGGTCAAATCTGAACTTTCTATAGTACGATTTGGTCAACAACAGTCAACGACATTAGAGTAAACCCTAACTAGTTAATTGTTACAACCATCCTCCAACAGCTCGGTCAGAGGGCTTTCAATTTGGCCTCCTTAGTAGGTCAAAATTCTATCAAAACAATGCTAATATGAATAGTCAAACTTGGCCAACGCAGAGGTGAAATCTGCGGTCAAATGTTTGAGATAAGTCGGCGGTCAAAGTGCCCAGATTCTCATATGGCCTCTTGAAACAAAAACAATCCCAAAGAAAACGCAGTCAAAGCATGCCAAATGTGCCCAAGTCAAGGCAGCTCAATGCCCTGAAACAATCCTGTGATTCGGCCCAGTCAAAGGTGTCTTCTGTCTTTCGCACTTGTGAGAGGAGTCCTTCCAATTTTGAGTTGTGTGAACCAATAATAAGAGGAGAGAGAGAAGATATGTTGAGTTGATTGATGCTCCAAATGAGGTGTGATGTCTCTTGTATTTATACCAATCTGAGTGGGTGAAAAGACATGTCGAATGGGCATCTTGAGCCTACATAAATGTGAGGCCGACCTTAACAATTTTACATGAGAGAGAATAAATTAAAATTTCAACTTCTGCTTGTCTAGAATGGGTGATCTTTAGGTCGATTTTTGTCCTCTCGAAGAGAGGAATTTAATGCAACAATTATCTTCAACAAATGAGCTTTCCAAAGTGGAATTAACCCTAGTTGCATAATTTAACACTCCCTCTCAACTAGGGAGAATTCCACCTGTCAATATATGTCCATCAATCATCATATCCTTTGTCATCATGAATAATCTTTGCTTGTCTCTGCTCATCCCATGCTGAACATTCTCGAATCTAAAGAAGAAGAAATGTTATAGGGGAGCTCTAGCTACCACCCTGCCTCTATCACAATTGGGCAGATTCCGCTACCACCAAGAATCATCATCATTGTCATCATCATCATCGGGGAGCCATAGCTACCACCCAGAATCATCATCATCAGGGAGCCATAGCTACCACACCCATCCAAAGACAATGAGTGAGACCAACCTACCTCAAGCATAGGGATCACACTCTATCCGAAAGTCCTTGACAATAGGTGAGATCAACATGAGGATCACACTCTACCCTTTTGTCCCTAATCATCCATCTTAACCCTAAAGAGTCAGATGGTAGAACACATGCATCCACCAACTTGGGCGAGATCCACCTACTGCAAGGGGTAGGGATCACACTTTATCCCAAGCCCCTCAACCCATTAGCCAAATGGGAGAGGTTATCCCACAAAGTGGGTAGGACGCTAATTGGGGCATACTCTGACTAGGGGAGATCTCAGGTCTCAACGTCTTATCGGTCAGAGGTCTCTCATCCTCAGGAGCCCTATAGTTCCATTCCACACCTTGGGAACTCAATCAAGGGGGAAGAACACTGCTCAGTGTACTTGATCAACCTAGACCCTTATTCGAAAGGGTCATTTCAACTAGTCCAAACTGCTCTCTGAAGACCAAGAACTTCTCTTTCGGTAAAGGCTTGGTGAGGATGTTGGCTATTTGCTCATCTATTGAAATGCGATGGAGTCTCACAACTCCTTTTTGCACCATGTCACAGATGTAATGATATTTGATCTCGATATGCTTGGACTTGTCGTGAAACACAGGATTCTCGGACAAACAAATCCCACTTTTGTTGTCGCAATAGATGATTGTCGTGTCCAGAACCTGCTCAAATAGCTCTCCAGAGAGCTTCTTCAACCAAATTGCTTCATAACTCGCAAGGTTAGCTGCAATATACTCGACCTCAACGATACTAAGGGCTACAAATTTTTGCTTCTTGCTCATCCACGATATAATGGCAAATCCTAAACTAAAGCAACATCTAGAGGTACTCTTCCCGTCGACAACATTACCAACCCAATTTGCATCTGTATATCCATGTAGTGTAACATTTCTAGCGACATATCTTAGTCCAAGGTTAATAGTCCCATGTAGATATCTTAGAACATGCTTGGCAACGACCCAATGTACACGATGAGGTTCGGTCATAAACTGACTCAAAGTATTAATTGCGAAGCATATGCCGGGGTGAATATTCACAAGAAACACCACAACACCAACCAATTGTCTCTTAGAAGGGTTTGCTAGATCTGGTCCAGCGGCGTCTCCACACAACTTCTTGAAATTCATTTCAATAGGAGTAGGCAAGGACTTGGCATTCAACCGTGCCATATCTCTCTAGGAGTTTCACAACATGTTTTCCTTGTGAAACGAAAATCTCATCTTACTTTTGCCATACTTCTAATCTCAGGGAATAGTGTATCGGACCAAGGTCTTTCATTTCAAATTTGGAAGACAACTTCCTCTTACATTCTAGAATCAGAGGGTCTGAACTTGTCATGAATAAGTCATCAACATATAATACCAAAATGAGAGGCATACCTTGTACAAGTTTGGATCAACATTGTTCTTTGTGAATCCCAACTTTATCAAGTAATTGTCGATACGAGCATACCAAGTGTTGTACCTCTGAGATAGTAGTAAGTCAGCTACCAATGCTAGAGCATCTAAAATAATTGTTTTGGGGTTTTTGGTTTTAGTTTTGGAAGACCAATGAATGAAGACAGATGTAGAATTAAAATACTTAATCCTTTGGATAATATTAATATCTCAGCAAAGGGCTTATAAAGCTTTACACAGTGATATAGATCAAATAGTGGTGAGAGGAAGACATAAAATAATATGATTATCGCAGTTTCCAGACTGTAAAACAGAACAATCATAAGTATGAAAACCTTCTAAACTACGTTCCAAAGATTCAAGGCAATATACTTAAACTTACAAAAGATGCTGATGATTTATTGATTAGAGGGGATTAGCTAAACATACAGTTCATTAATCCATTCTCTCAATAGATGATCACTTCAGGAGCTTATAGGAATAAATTGAGATACAATTATTCCTACCTAGATATCTCTATAAATCATAAGCATATAAGAAAAACATGATAATTGATAACTGGAAAAACTTACAGGATAACACAAACTGTGTAAAACCAAATTCAGAATCCTCTACTTTGTATTAAGGTTCCAGAAAGATTGAGTACATCAAGTGTCTATAAAAGCTTCCTTCAAAGGTGCAATCAGGTTCAAAGTAGAATGAACAGTCACAACTTAACAAGCAATGAATAATGAACCTTGAACATTGAACCTATAATAACTCGAGAAGAGGGTTATTTATACAATAATGAAATTAAGAAAATATCCTAAAACTGATTAAGATTTATTTTAGGAAAGGAAAAATCTTCTTGCAAGAAGATAGGGGCAACTATTGAACTGCTTCTTGCTGTTCCTTTTATTCAGGTTGTGCTGACTTTGTTGTTTGATATTTTGCACTTTAAGCTGCTTGATTGTTTCTATCCTTTACGCTGGTTGATTTCTTCATTTGGTCTTTCATTTGATACTCTTTAAGCTCTGTGAATATCCTTTGACTTTGCGGAGTAACCTTTACTGTGCGTTTCAGGTTTTTACTGTGTTTTTCAACAGTAAGATCTTCGTATTTTTCTTCAAACTGTATGCAGGCTTTTTCCTTTGTAAGCTTGAAATAGGGGTTTTTCCCTGCAAAACACATAAATTGTTAAGAAAACACAGGTGACAGAGAAGGTCATCAATGGCTTTATTGAGCTTGAAGGGATATTGGAAGGAGTCCATAGCGTATCGGAAGGTAAAACAATGGTTTTATTGGTCGCAGAGGCTTATGGAGGCTTCTCTGTGTAAACGGGCGAAACAAAGCCAAAATAGTGATTTTTGCGTTTAAATGGAAAAACAGTTTACTTTTTGAATTATAAGGCAAAGTGAACAGTGGCCATTTTGTCGTTATGTGGGAGGCGGTTTTGGTTTTCATTGCATTGCTTATGAGGCATGAGTGGTTTTGGGAGGGGTCACCCGATACAATCTGAGCCTGACACGTAGCAAGGGGAGGTCAGTGGAATACCGCTTTTCGGGCGGGTAATGCTCGGACAGAGAGCCAACCTAAAATCGCTGAGGGTCATTGGATTTGAATGTATTGGATCGGACGATGGTGCAGTGAAAGAGCAGCGTGGAGGGGCCCAATGATTAATTATGGCGGTATGGGCTTTATTATGAGTTAAAAATGAGATTAGTGGGGGTTTTATGGTTAAACAAAGGTTTAGGTTAATTCTTTGTTTAAAACATAAAAATAGTTTAACAAAGAAATCCTTTGCAAAACATGGTATGGCGGACTTGAAATAATATGGATTTGGGCAGATAAATGACTTCGGGTCCAAGTTCATTG
Organism: Pinus taeda; assembly: GCA_000404065.3. NCBI lineage: Eukaryota > Viridiplantae > Streptophyta > Pinopsida > Pinales > Pinaceae > Pinus > Pinus taeda. The sequence continues at coordinate 233,932 of APFE030669291.1, read as the reverse complement.
CATATCGCAATTGTCGTTTAGCGAAGGAAGGCCCATCGCAAAGGAACGCAATAGGGGCCGGACGCGACGTGGAAATAAATCATGAATAATACTGCGATCGGGTCCGGGTTCCCATCGCATATCAGAGATCGCAATGGCGGAAGGTGTATATTTCGGCCGAGACTTGCAATGAGGGCTGATGCGAAATGGGCAATGAATTGTGAAATATATATGCATCGGGTTCGGGTCCATCGCGCATCGCATATCGCAATGCGGAGGAGGGTGCATTCATGTTGGAAAGCTTGCGATCCGCCGATATGCGATGTTTTATTGAATACATAGTTTTATAATAAAACTAATGGTTTCAACTTTCAAGATATTTTAATAAAGGGAGTTAATATATATGGAAAGGACTTTTAGGGATTTAATACTATAAGTTCGCATTAATATGAAACATGAGCGGAAAGGGGAAATACACTAGGTATAATGCCTTTTCATGAGTTATTTGCTTTCACATATGTACATCAATACTTAAGCTAAACATCTTTTTGTGGGTTTTTTTGGGTAAAAAGGGATTTAACATGGGGTTTTCACTTTTCCTAGGCAAAAAGGATTTTAACCTTAGGAAAAGGGGTTTTTTTATGGAAAATGAATGAATATGAACTGTATGAAGGTGAGAAGGGGAAATTAGTAAATATAGGGATGAATGGGGATAAGGGAAGTTAATCAATTGATCTTGTAGACCTTCATTTGCTTTGTGTAATTGCCTCATGGACATAGAAACATATGGTAAAACATGATAAATGTACATTTTGTCCAATCAATCAACATACTTCTGCAACCTTTATTCTACTTACCCTTTGCTTATCCTATCATTTTTCTTCACTTAATGGGTGCATTTAAGCTAGCAAACCCTTTTCCTTTTTTTCTATTTTACAAAAGCAAACTATCTAATTCTAACCTTATAACATCCAAGGGCTCAGATTAAATTGATGAGCACCTTATTATTCTATACCTAACTACTGATCTGCCAAGATTAAACAGTTTGGCCAGATTTTTATTCTCTAATTATAACATCAAATTTAAGCATGAAATAATCAAGATTAAACTATTTGACTGTCATGGGTTGTGGCATTTATGGCAAGTCGGCATTACAATCTGAGGCAAATCTTTATTCTCTAATTATAACATCAAATTTAAAGCATGAAACTATCAAGATTAAACTATTTGACTGTCATGGGTTGTTGCATTTATGGAAAATCGGCGTTACAATCGGAGGCATATGCTTTTAATGAAGACCATGAAGGAGAATCTAGCCATTCTCTTCACTTCTATGGAAACCACCAACATTTCCACCCTCGACCACCCAAGCTGGACATGTACAAATTTGATGGCTCTAATCCGACAATATGGCTATCACAAATGGACCAATATTTCACGCTGAATCACATCAGAGATGATGAGACTAAGCTACGTGTGGGAGGCCTTTACTTGGACCAAGAAAGATAGCAATGGTGGCAGTGGCATCAAAAATGCTATGCAAGGCCAATTACTTGGCAGACGTTCTCAAAATCCCTTTGTGACTGCTTTGAACGTGAATCCAATTTTTTGGGTTGTCTTACTAAGCTCAGACAGATAGGCACAGTACACGACTATATTACAGCCTTTGAGGCATTAGCCTTCCGCACATGAGGTTTGGCAGATGAATTCTACTTGGAATGTTTTATCCGTGTTCTCAAAGACGCCATCCAAGCTCATGTTTGAATGCACCACCCACCCACATGGCTGGAAGCTTGCACAACTGCCCGCGAAGTGGAATGCGCTTTAGCGGCCCAGTCGCCTCGTCCAAATTTCATAGCCAAGGGACGCCCCACCCAGGCTCTGAGTACTACCCAAACACTTAAGGTTGAAAAGGTGTCACTAGTAGAAATGGCAGAAAGAAGAAAGCAAGGATTGTGTTACTACTGTGATGACAAATACTCCCCGTGGCATAAATGCAAGGAAATTAAATTCTTTCAAATTGATGCTACTGATCACAGTTCATCTGAGAAAGCCCCATCCTTTGAGGGACCAGAGGAGGAAGATGAGGACAACCAACAGGACAATGAGCTCCCAGCTACACCAGAAGAACCAGTTATCTCACTCCATGCTTTGACAGACATTTCTTCTCCCCAAACTCTCAAAATCAGAAGTTTTATTAAACATCGCCCTGTAGTAGTCTTAATTGATAGTGGCAGCGCGCATAACTTTCTCCATTAGAGAGTTGCAGACGCTGTGTATTGTTTTGTCAGAGCAGTCTCTAATTTCCGGGTGCATATCGCTGATGGGTGGACAATGAAATGTGACGGCTGCTGTGAAAATATCAAACTTCACATGGGAGATTACCACCTAAAGACCCACATGTTTGCCATCAACATGGGTGGGTGTGACATTGTCGTGGGTGCTGAATGGCTCCGCACACTCGGCTCAATCACAATGGATTTTCAGGAGTTATATATGAGCTTTAAGCAGAATGACCACATGCATACCCTTTGCGGACTCGAAGCAGGTACTCCTTCTATCATCAGCTCGCATCGGATGGAAAAGTTATTAAAAAAGGGCCTCCATGGAGTTATCGCCCAATTTAATGCCATTCAGGCCTTCGAGCCCCCTACTCTTCATATTCATCTTGAGATACAACAGGTCTTAAACAACAATCTACAGGTCTTTGACAAACCTCATTAGCTTCCACCATCGAGAGGGGAACATGATCATAGCATTACTTTGGTCCCAAGGGCACAACCACTGAATGTGCCCCCATATAGATACCCTTTCACCCAAAAGAATGAAATTGAAAAAATCATCAAGGAACTCATGGAAGCCGATGTCAATTGTCCTAGCATTAGTCCTTATTCGTCACCTGTGGTCATGGTGCTCAAGAAAGATGGGGAATGGCGTATGTGTCCAGACTTCAGGGCCCTCAACACGCTGACGGTCAAAGATAAACTCCCCATCCCGGTTGTTGATGATTTGCTGGATGAACTAAATGGGGCTCAATTCTTTACTAAGCTAGACATTTGCTCGGGCTATCACCAAATTCGCATGAAAGAAGTAGACATTCCGAAGACTGCTATTTGAACTCATGAAGGCGATTATGAATTCCCGGTCATGCCATTTGGTCTCTGTAATGCCCCATCCACTTTTTAGAGCCTCATGAATCCCCTGCTCAAACCATATCTCAGAAAATTTGTCCCCGTTTTCTTTGATGACATTCTCATCTACAGCCTTACTTGGGAAAAACATCTTCAACATGTAGACTTGCTCTTGCAACTGCTCGGGAAGCATAAATTATTTGTCAAATAGTCCAAGTGCTCTTTTGGCATGAAAGAAGTAGAGTATTTGGGCCACATTGTGGGGCGTGAAGGTGTCAGGGTGGATTCCAAACAGATCCAGGCAATGCAGGATTGTCCCCAACCAAAGACCTTGAAGAGTTTGAGAGGATTCTTGGGTCTCACCAGCTACTATCGCAAATTTGTCTGCAATTATGGTCACATTGCTAGACCCCTCACTCACCTTCTCAAGAAAAACTCATTCCTCTGGAATGATGAAGCACAATAGACGTTTATAGCTCTCAAACATGCCATGTGTTCCACTCCCGTATTGGCACCACCCGACTTCACCAAATCTTTTGTGATTGAATGTGATGCTTCAGGTACGGGTATTGGGGCTGTCTTAATGTAGGCAGGTCGACCCTTGGCCTTCACTAGCGAACAACTAAGTGGGAAACATCTGGGACAATCTACCTATGAGAAGGAGATGATGGCCGTCTTACATGTACTGGATACCTGGCGACCATACTTATTGGGGTGTTGTTTCCAAATCCGCACAAACCATCAAAGCCTTAAATATTTTTTGGAGCAACTCCTATCCTCGCCACTGCAAAATAAATGGCTAGCCAAAATGTTGGGATATGATTATGAGATAATTTACAAGAAAGGGCGCGAAAATGTCGTAGCAGATGCTTTATTACCCCAATTTGAGGAGGACAACTCCCTGCTAGCAATCTCTCTTCCCATTCCAGAGTGGATTGAAGAAGCTCGCAAGGAATGGTTTTCACATCCTTCGCTCTTCCAACTCATTTATAACTTGCAAGCAGATCCAAATACCACAACGGGCTACTCTTGGAAGGATGAGATTCTTCGCTACAATGACAAAGTAGTGATATCACCGACATCCACCCTCAAAAGGCACATTTTGGCAGAGTTGCACTCATCTCCCATTGCAGGCCATTCAGGCTTTCAGAAGACTTATGCTCGCACTCATCATTCCTTCTTTTGGACATGCATGAAAAAGGACATTCTTACTTTTGTAGCTGAATGTGATGTGTGTCAGCGCCACAAAGGAGAAACAGTCAAGTCCCTAGGCACTTTACAACCATTGCCCATACCTGCCTCAATCTGGACGGATGTTTCTATGGATTTCATTACTGGTCTTTCGAAGTCGGGCAACAAGTCAGTCATCATGGTGGTTGTGGACAGACTTTCTAAGTATGCTCATTTTTGCGCCCTACCCCACCCTTTTACACCCACTTTGGTGGCTCAATCTTTCA
>APFE030669291.1:204290-228678 GCA_000404065.3 Pinus taeda | reverse complement strand
CAGACTTTCTAAGTATGCTCATTTTTGCGCCCTACCCCACCCTTTTACACCCACTTTGGTGGCTCAATCTTTCATGGACCAGATCTTCAAATTGCATGGCATGCCCACTTCCATTGTGTCTGATCGTGACCCGATATTCATCAGTAACTTTTGGCAGGAACTTTTCAAGCTACAAGGCACCCAACTCCAACTCAGTACTTCCTATCATCCCCAAATTGATGGACAAACTGAAGCAGTCAACAAATGTCTAGAGACCTACCTCAGGTGTTTCACTTACGAAAAGCAACATCTATGGGTACAATGGTTACCTCTAGCCGAATGGTGGTATAATACTAACTATCATGCTGCCACCAAGATGACTCCATATGAAGCAATTTATGGTCATCTCCCCCCTTCACCTACTTCTTATATCCCTGGATGCTCTAAGGTACAAGCAGTGGATCAATTGCTACAGAACCGTGCAACCATGCTTGCCCACCTCAAAGATAATCTCCGTCAAGCTTAGAATAGCATGAAGCAACATGCAGACCAACATCATTCAGAGTGCACATTTCAAGAAGGGGATCAGGTATTCTTGAGGCTGCAACCATACAAGCAAACATCACTCAAAGACAAGGGTCGTCAGAAATTATCTCCAAAATTCTACAGATCGTATCAAATACTTTAGCGCATTGGAGAAGTAGCCTACAAGATAGCCTTGCCATCCACTGCAAAAATCCATCCCGTCTTCCATGTCTCATGCCTCAAGAAAGTGGTAGGGAACAATTGCAGAATTCAAACCAGTGTACCAGAATTGGATGAAGAAGGTTCAATCTGGCTCCAACCTGACAGGTTCTTGACACGCAAAAACGGCACCTGCGCGACTGCACGATCAAGGAAGTCCTCGTCAAGTGGAAAGACACCTCTCCAGAAGATTCAACCTGGGAACTAGCCACTATTCTTCAGCAGTTTCCACAACTTCAGCCTTGAGGACAAGGCTGTTTTTATGGAGGAGGGCATGTTAGGGTCCAACCCTAACCCCCTTATTTATGTATAGGGTCGAGTCACAATTATAGTTAGTTCAAGCATCAATAAGGCCCATATTAATAATTGTAAGTGGTTGACCCGCATTTAAAGAAAGGGACCACAGTTAGTTGCAAATGGGCCATGGTATTAGATAGATGGTATTAATAGAACCATGGTCTGACCCATGGTATTGCATGTATGAATCCTATATAAAGGATATAGATTCCCCATTGAGGAGTGTCGTGTCTTATTCTATAATCGAGCCCTGCTTTATTGGAGGTTGCCCCCTCGAAGAGGCAAATGAACATTGCTTTCATCTCTGAATAATAAAATACATGCTGTTATTTCTCATTTTGTTCTGTGTTCTAGGTTGTATTTCTTCGCATATTTGGTATTCTGGCATCTTCTCGCAGGTCAAGAGCATAACACGCATGGAGGAGGATCCAAAGGGTCCGTAGGCTCCATAGGATCATCAACGATCTCCTTCTCGGATTCAAGCACAGAAGGACTTCTAGGATATCCATCTCATCACTATTGTCTTCAGGAGGAGTAAGTGGAGGGAAGTCCCTTGCTTTTCTAAGTGCAACATCTTCATCAAATGCCACATCCCTGTTAACTTCAACCTTCATTTGACTAGAAATATATATAATAAATGCTTTAGAATCTTCACTATATCCAACAAATGTATCTTTCCTTCCTGTAGTTTCTAGCTTGTTTCTTTTGTCCTTCGGCACATGGAAGTACACTGGGCAGCTAGAAATTTGGAGATGACCAATATTTGGCTTGACACCTGTGAATACTTCCTCGAGAGTCTTGTTGGCCAAAGGTTGATGAGGCAACCTGTTTTGAACATATACCGCTGTGTTTGTTGCTTCAGCTCAGAGGAACTTTGGCAACTTTTGATCATGGAGCATAGCTCGGGCAACTTCCACAATGGACTTGTTCTTTCTTTCAGCCACTCCATTTTGTTCGGGAGTGTAAGGCACAATGGGCTCCTTCTTGCAAAAGTCTATGAATTCATTTAAGATGTATTCCCCACCGTTGTTAGACCTAAAGATCGTTATTTTCTTCCTTGTATGATTTTTCATCAGAGCCTTGAATTCCTCGAATATTTCGAATGTCTCATCCTTGTGCTTCAAATAGTAGATCCATGTCTTCCTTGAGAAATTGTCAATGAAGGTGATGTAATAAAGATGAGCCCCAAGTGAATGCACAAGCATTGGACGACATATATCAGAATGAATGAGATGAAGGATTTCTTCCGTCTTGTTCTCGCTAGAGGGGAATGGTCCCCTTGTCTTCTTTCCACTTGCACATCCAGGGCATACTCCATCATGCTGGGCTTGAACATTGGAGAGCCTAGAGACTAGTGTCTTCAACTTAGGAAGTGCATCATAGTGTAGATGGGCTAGCCTTGGGTGCCACAACTCGCTTTGAAGATTTCTATTACGGACCATGGTTAGAAGGGGTTTTCTGGTGACTCAATAGAGTCCTTCAAACCTAGTTCCCAAAGTGAAGGCATTTCTCATGTAGGATTCAACAGGTCAAGTAAGTACTTTTCCTGTAATATTCCTTTATCCTCCAAGGCAAATATCGAAACCAAATTCTTCTTCAATCCCGACACATTTAATACATCATGAAGCAAAACATATTCCCCATAGTTCAAGTGAAATTTGATAGAACCAAATCCCTTTACGGGATGAGTGGTATTGTCACCAAGGATAATGGTTAGATTTGTCTCCCTCTTTACCAGATTGCAGAGAACCTCCTTGTATCCAGAAAAGTGATGAGAAGCCCCGCTATCGACCAACCAACTATCCCAAGAGCCTGGAGGAGATGAACTAGCTAATGCAGAAATAAGAATATATTTAGATTGTTTAGTAACATTGCCTCCATACCTGGAGTTTCTTGGCCTTTTTGGAGGATGATAGCTATCGTCACAATCATCGGGGGAGCCTCTTCTTCTTTCATTCCTTCTTCTATCATTTGTTCTTTCATACGACTACTTGTTGTTGAAGCCACAATCATTGTTATAGGACCTTGAAGAGTTCCTTCTTGGAGTATCTCTCTTTTTGGGACAATCTCGAGCATAGTGACCATTTCGATGACAATTATAGCACTCAACATCTCTATTTCGTCTTCTTGATTCCTTGGAATCTTGATTGAATTGAGGGGGATTTCTTGATTTGGATGGCTTTTCCTTCCCTTTCCTTGCATTCTTCTTCTTTCCTTGAGCAACGTAGGCAAAGGGCTCTCCTTTGTTTGATCCTTGAATTCTTCCTCTAGATATCATCCTTGATTCTTCTTGTGTTAGTTTTCCAACAAGCTCATCGAATGTCGGGATGCTATTGTTGTTGCTTATAGTAGTAATGAAAGTTTCCCAAATGGAAAGGAGGCCTCAAAGAGTTACAATCACCAATTCTCTGTCATGTGTGATTTCCCCAACTCTTAGCAATCGATCTCTAATACGAGATATCCTCATTATGTATGATTACACGGATTCTGTTTTGTTCATCTTTGTGTCTTTGAGTTGATCTTTCAATGAGATGATTTCATTCAAATTGTTGACTTCATACATGCCACCAATCTTGTCATACATGTCCTTGGACCTTCTCAAATTTCTAACATAAGCAAGTAGATTATCTTGTAAACCATCAGCTATAATTTGCTTTGCCTTTAACTCACCTTTCTTATGCTTGTTTTTGATAGCAGCGAAAGCATGTTTTGGAGGCTCAAGTACTCTTTTTTGAATGAAGTCCAACACATCATTGTTGTTAGCTATTATCTCCAACCTGACTTTCCATCCAACAAAGTTGGATGAATCACCCAGCTTTTCATGCTCCTTGAAGAAAGAGGAAGACATTTTTACCAAAAGATTTTCCCTTTTCAATCAGTGCCTTGAGAGATGGATGCCCTTGCTCTATGTCTCTTGGGCTTGTCTTCACCTCAACTTCGATACCATGTTAATTTTTCATCTCTTGTTCTATGCTGCTTCTATTACTTCAGCAATATTTAATAGCATTCAATTTCTCAATTTCACTTCTTCAATTTTCCAATGACAGTAGAGCAATAGTAGATAGAAAAAATAAACAAATACACATAGAAAGACAACCAAGAGACAAGAGACGCAAATTTGGTCAAAGACAAACTAGGGCAAAACCCATTGTAGAGTAAACCCTTGCAAATCTTCATATTAGATTGTCTTCAAATGTTCAACAGATAGAGTACATCATTCAAGAGTCAAAGTCAAACTTTGACTTAGCCAACATCTAATGTCAAGATTCAATATTAAATTATTATCCAAAGCAGAGACAAAGTAAAGAGATGTAGCCAACAATGGTCAAATCTGAACCTTCTGTAATCTAATTCTGTCAACAACAGTCAACAACATTAGAGTCAACCCTAACTAGTTAATGGTCAACGATCAAAACTGTCCTCTAGCGACTTGGTCAAAGGGATTTCAATTCGGCCTCCTTAGTAGGTCAAAAATATGTCAAAACAGTGTGAATTTGAAAAGTCATACTTGGTCAACACAAAGGTGAAGTCTACAGTCAAATGTCTGAGATAAGTCAACGGTCAAAGTCATGCGGCCTCTTGAAACAGAAACAATCCCAAAGAAAACACAATCAAAGCATGTCAAATGTATCTAGGTCAACACAAGTCAATGCCCTGAAACAACCTTGCAATTCGACCCAGTCAAAGGTGTCTTTTGTGCTTTGCACGTGTGAGAGGAGTCCTTCCAATTTTGAGCTGTACGAACCAATAATAAGAGGAGAGAGAGAAGATATGTTGAGTTGATTGATGCTCCAAATGAGGTGTGATGTCTCTTGTATTTATATCAATTCGAGTGGGTGAAAAGACAAGTCGAATGGGCATCTCGAGCCTATTTAAATGTGAGGCCGAACTTAAAAATTTTACATGAGAGAGAATAAATTAAAATTCCAACTTCTGCTTGTCCAAAATGGGTGATCTTTAGGTCGATTTTGGTCCTCTCAAAGAGAGGAATTTAATGCAACAATTATCTTCATCAAATGAGCTGTCCAAAGTGGAATTAACCCTAGTTGCATAATTTAACACCCCTTAGGGGCTGGAAGCACCTAATAGGGTTGACCTTTAGCCATCCCTGCCTAGGGAGAAAACACCATTGCGAGGTGAAGGTCCTGATTTTGGAAGGGGATCCTTATTTGAAGTATTAAATTGCCCATAACATTCAAGTTTGGTTCGCTTAGATGCATTAATGATCTTTGTCCTTGCTGATTAGTTGCTTTCACTAGCCTTCACGTTGTTTCTTGTTAGGTGGTTTAGCATCCTAGGTCTTGGGCAGCTTGTCCACAGGTACCTAGGCCCCTTGAGAAGTGTATTGGCACAAACAAGTGAAGCATTGAGACTCTTGGGCCTCTCAACGACAAGATTAGATGACACATGTTCCTGGATATCTCATGCACTGAGGATGTTGGATCACTTTGTACCAGATTTGATGATTCTTTAGGATGACACAACTGGACCCAACTTGGCCCTAGGACAACCTTGACACCAATTGATGGATGGCAGTTGATTCAAAGCCCATATGAGGATGGTGTCACCATGAGAGACTAGTGAGGGCTTGTTGCTCCTGGAAAAGCCCTCAACGTTGGAGTATAGGAGGCCACTTTGAGCAATTGGAGACCCATGGAGATCACTTTGTGGTGCCCCAACTGGAACTTGGGACACCATAGGAGGAAATTAGGTGGATTTGAGGGTTGGCCCTCAAATCATGGACATGAGATGCTTCTACACCACCTTGGATACCTCATCAACCTTGGACATGCCCTATGGAGCACATTTATCGCACGCCGTCAGCCTTAGAGAGCTTATGGCTCACATGTGTGGGCTAATTGGGGCATATTTGTGAAAGGCTAGCGAGTTGGCTTGTAACCAAGGTTATGTTGCCACCAAACTTGTTTTTAGGAGCTTTATAAGCTAATTAGATGTCATCCTCATATAAATAGACGAGAGGATCATTGTTTCAAATGATCATCACTTGTGACTTGAATTTGACATCTTAGAGATTTCAGCATCTTAGATTCTTGCGGAGATGTGATTCTATGGTGTATCCCTGCATATTGGAGTTATTTCTTAGCATTGGAGAAGTTATCTTGGATCAATAAAGGATTGTTCATGCATTTTGTTTTGTAAGTAAGCCTTGTATTTAATAGATTTTTGATCTTATGTCTAATGTATGGAATGAATTGATTATCTAGGGTTTTTCTGATGTGCCATTTATTATTGAAGATTAGTTGGAGAGAATCTAGATAACATCACTGTATGCATTACTCATGTGTGAAGTGTGAATGAAAATCCCCTTGGTGAACCTTTATAATAGCTCTCCCAAGGGACCTTGATCCCTCACAAAGATAATAATTAGGGTTTTGTGCTAGGGCATCAAAATACCCTTACTCTTTCCAATTTTTAGCAAATATATCACCTCCATTGACTCCATCATCCCAAGGGCTAGGCACTGGCCTTGCCGATTTGATGGCCACCCATAATTTCATCCCCAAACTCAATTTCGCTCCCCTATTTATGATTTCAGCCCTCGTAAGGTCAAATTGCTAGCTAGGGCTAGGGTGTGAGTTGACCTAGAGGTGGAGTGTTGGCTTGTGGAAGGATTCAACATTAAGGGGAGACTTGATTACCTCAAAATCAATTCCCTTTGGTGGCTAATCTATCCATCTTAAGGCTGATTTCTCTTTCCCTAGGTTGACCTTGCCCTAGGAAACCCTAGTTAGCCCTAGGTTTCAACTTGGGGGCTTATTGAAGGTTTCTTGCTTCGTTGGTCTATTGATACTCATTGGTGGGGAACCTTTTCTTGGCATATTGATTCTAGGGTAATTCATTTCGCTTGCTATTTCTCAATCCCTAGCTCAATTGTGCTCGAAATAGGCCCTATTAGAGGATGCGAGTTGTCTTTATTCACTTGATTGAGCCTTGTACTTGAGAAGAGCCATCCTGTCTTAGATTCTCTGGTCACCTTGATCCTTGAACCCAGCATACCTCTCATAGTTGACTTATCTAAAGGGATGCCTCCCATTGGTGAAAGTCCATAATGAGCAGGAGGTACACCTCATTGTTGCCCCTTAGTCTAGCTTTTGCCTTGTAGGTTACCCTCGTACAAGGCCTACTAAATTTTGAGGCAACATGCATCAAAGGGATTCAAACAATTCACATTCTACATTCGAAGTAGGAAATATTGTTTCAGACTTTTGTTGCTTTGTTTTCTGTGGGTATCATCAATCTCCATTAGTTGGAAGACATCTAGCTTATGGGGTCAATACCTAGCTCAATAGGACCCCCCCTTTTGGGTAGAGTGTTGGGAGTTGCGAGTAGGGTCTTTGGCCACCATGGAGCTATAAAACTTCTTTTGGGCTAGATCCAGCATGGGCTATGTGAAGCTTATGTCGTTATTTTCAGCATAAATAATTGGTTGAGACAGTTGGGTTTGAGTGCCTTCCCTTTTTTTGCAACGTTATGTCATCCATGTTCCTCTGCATGTGGTTCAACCTAGGAGGTTCTGTTGAGAAATCTAGGGCATCGATATTAGGTGATTTCTCTTTAGATAATTGCTTGTGAATGCTTTTTACTTTCTTAGATTAGGATGTTCCTTTACTTAGATTATTAGTGTTCTTTTTCATTAAACAACTATCGATGCATAAACCATAAAGAGACAAGACACACAAAATATAGGCTATCAGCCAGGGCCAAAACATCTCCTTCTTGAGAGGAAAACCCGAACAAATTCTTCTTCTTATAGAGATTCCAATTGACGAATACTAAGACCAAGACCCTAGATCTTTGTGCCACTCCAAGACCAAGACACAAAGCTTCCTTGATGAAATCCTTCTTAAAACAAACTTGTTGCTCTTTCTTCTCCTATGGTCAACGCAAGTCAAACTGTCTGCACCACTGCAATTTCGGTTTTATCCACAGATCTGCAACCTCGACTTATCTTATACCCTTGCAATTCTCACATGTGAGTTGTTGGAGGTATCTTCCTTCTTCGCTTAACTAGGAGACTCACTCTTATGACCTCGACTATGACTTATGCTGATATAAAGATATTTTTCTGGGCTTCTTCGCTAATTGAGGAAACCCTACTGCAAAACCTTTAATATATGCCACACGCATGAGGAAAAGGTAACCAAAACAATGCTTGAATATCTTGGATTCTTCTCCTACTTCTGTTTTTCGCACTTTCTGTTGTACTTCAGATGTATGACCGAAATCTGTGCCAAGAATGAAAGTCGAGCTACCTATAAATAGTGGTTTGCCCATGCTAATTAGCCGACATGACTTGGAGACAAGGCCGACATGCCTTTTGGAGACTATCTTTCTTTCATCTTGAGCCGACTTGAAGGAGAGGTCTTGTGCTTGTCTTGGAGGGCTTTCATGCTTATTAAAATGATTCATACAAAATGTAATATGCCCATGAAGGGTCCTCCATACATGACATCGACTCAATTTGACTTTTACGATTAGATGACAAAACCTAATGGTTCACAATGGGTGCCATTACTAAAAATAAAATTCCTTGCTCATAAAACCCATGAGACAAGCATAACAATAATAATTTTATTTTTCTTCTTTTCATCAATTACATAAAACCACAATTACATATGTCATTATGAAGATTGAACCTAGTTACACTTTTCAACATTCCCTCTTAACAAGGGAGGTATTCATAATGGTACTTGGTCATTCTCAATCTGAAGAATTTCGCATAAGAAGAGTTGGATTGGTAACCCATCTGTATAGTATCATATCAACCAACATTGTCATATAGCAAGGCCTTGACTAACAACTTTATCTCTCCACAAGATTTGAGCACAATGCTGGCGAGACCAATGATGTATAGACACCCTCATCATTGTCTCTCTTGGAATATACCCTACTCGGGTTCTCAAGGTGTGTTCCACCAAGACTACTCTTATCTTGGATTCCCAGTCCTCAAAGAATATCGGTCCTCTACGACTACTCTTATCTTGGATGCCCTAACATATCCTCAAAGAGCATCAGATGCCAGTTGTTTAGCCAATCCTCCATTCTGTCTTCCCAAGTGAAAACAAGAATGATGTGTCTATCTCTCCCTCTTGATTAGGGAGGACTTATCTATTCCAATATAGGAATGTACTCATTCCTACGGAAGGAGTGAGCCTAAGCTCCCTCTTGACTTAGGAATTTTGCTTCCAAGTTTCTACTAAGTAAGAAACTTGTTTCAAGGCTCCCTCTTAATTAGGGACCTACAACAACTCCTCAGGTGAAGATGATGGGACAACCAACTGCTTGAAGAACTCCTCCTCACGATGTCATGAATTTCTTTTCATCAATTACATAAAATCACAATTACATATGTCATTATGAAGACAGAACCTAGTTACACTTTTCAACGCTCCCTCTTAACTAGGGAGGTATTCATAATGGTACTTGGCCATTCTCAATCTGAAGAATTTCTCATAAGAAGAGTTGGATTGGTAACCCATCTGTATAGTATCATATAAACTAGCATTGTCATATAGCAAGACCCTAGCTAACAACTCTATCTCTCCACGACATTTGAGCACAATGCTGGTGAGACCAATGATGTATAGACACCCTCATCATTGTCTCTCTCGGAACATACTCCACTCGAGTTCTTAGAGTGTGTTCCACTAGGACTATTCTTATCTTGGATTCCTAGTCTTCAAAGAATATCAGTCCTCTACGACTACTCTTATCTTGGATGCCCTAACACATTATCAAAGAGCATCAGATGCCAGATGTATACCCAATCCTCCATTTTGTCTTCCCAAGTGAAAACAAGAATGATGTGTGTATCTCTCCCTCTTAATTAGGGAGGACATATCTATTCCAATATAGGAATGTACTCATTCTTACAAAAGGAATGTACCTAAGCTCCCTCTTGACTTAGGAATTTTGCTTCCAAGTTTCTAACAAGTAAGAAACTTGTTTCCAAGCTCCCTCTTAATTAGGGACCTACAACAACTCCTTAGGCAGAGATGAAGGGGCAACCAGCTGCTTGAAGAAATCCTCCTCATGATGTCATGAATTTCTTTTCGTTATCTAGGAGTCTTCATGTTTGGGACTTCTTCATAGGGCACAAACCATCTATCACTTTCATCCATGAGTTAGTCATGTCATCATCGGAAAGTGATCCATTTGTTCATATCTGGCCTTCCTTCATGCCATGCTGCCTTCGTTATGCCATGTTTCCATAAGGATTTTTCATCCTACTACATGGGCATCGATGGTGGAATATATCCATAAATCAAAGTTACCTTTGTGATGGTCTTTCATCATGACATGATACATCTTCTAGTTTGCACTAGCATCATGCATACATATCGACTTATCTCCCAAAGATATATATTTTCAAGAGTCTCTTTCTTTTTCAGACTCCATCAAAGTCTTCATATCTTTCATGGAGATATCCTAGTCAAATCTTCTTGGTATTTCGGATGTTGATTGTCTTTACCATGATTGCATATTCCACGATCTCTTCCTTCCTTTCTTTACACATTTCATTCCCAGGTACTTCTAATTAGAGTTCCTCCAATCAATGCCAACCACCTCATACTTCATATGAGGACATATTATGTTGATTTCATCCAGTGAATGTGTGACCCATGCATTCATGCATCCCTTCGAGGGAGGAGATTCTTCCTTTTGATTATGTTGTCAAGATAGAGCATTGATCCATGTTACCTGCAACCATTGACATGACTCGACAATATCGAATGTAAGCATACATACCTCATTTTTCCTTTGTGTCATTCAAACTTTCTGTAGCAGCTCCCTTGATTGAAAAAGCTTCAATCCCTTGTTCTGCTTCTTTTATGTCATCACACCATCATCCCATGAATTCCACAAGTTTGGAATTCTTGATGAAACACTTGCTTTCTCTCTTGATCGATGAACCTTTTGATGAAGATTCCATCAGAGAATCTTGAGGATCTAGAGTATCCCCGTCAGTAGATTTTCCTTTTGTCAAGTGTATGATGAACCTTGTACTAGATGACCTTGCCACTTTTGTTCCCAATGAGGTTCCCAAGAGCTATATCCTTGACTTCCATAGATCCTAACCATCTTTCATGCTTCTCTATGATGATGTCCCGAGCTCTTGCTTTCAATGCTTCTATGATTCTTTGATGCATCCCATTATTTTACTTAGTGAATCATGATAGCCATATCTTACAATAGAAGACCTAGGAACTTGAAAATAACTTATGTGAGGAAGACTATCTTAGTTATAGAGATCTCTTACTTCCTCTTTCTTGGACTTCTTCTTTTCAGTTTCCTAGATTTCTTTGGTGATGTGGGCTTCTTCTCTTCCTCTTTTGTTATTGTCCTTCTTGGTCTTAGGACAATCTCTTTTGTAGTGCCCGTATTTTTGACACCCATAACATTGAATCTTAGTCATATCCTTCTTTTTTCGAGAACTAGACTTCCCAAATTTTCCTTTTCTTCTTGTCATTGTAGCATAAGCTTGATTTTGCTCCCCTACTCCCACATCAGTTTTGGCCATTAGTCTAGATTCTTCAATCTTGCATAGGGACCATAGATCCTGGAATGGAGTAACTTCTTTCTTCCCAAAATAGTTGAAGTAAAGTTACCCCACTCCTTCAGTAGTGTATTTAAGACAACTGTAGTCATTTCTCTATCAGGCATGACTTCTCTCAAATCTTGAAGTTGATCTCAGAACTCAGATATCCTCATAAAGTTTGAGGCTATTCCATCTTCCCTTGATATCTTCAGCTTGTAGAGTTCTTGCCTTAATGAGATGACTTCTCCAGCAGTGCTTACAGAATACAACTCTACCAATTTGTCACAGATTTCTTTTGAAGTTTCGAGTTTAGATACATATGGGATGAGGGGATCCTTGATTGATTCTATGAAAATCCTTTGAGCCCTAACTTCCTCTTTCATATAATTGGCAAGGGCTTGAGCATCTACCTTTCTTGGTTTAGTGATGGATCCTTTGACATGTTCCATAACCTCATTTTCAATGAGATTCATAATTGTCCTTTTCTTCCACGCAAGATAGTTTGAAGCCCCAACCAATTTGTTGCTTTCCTTGCAAAAAGACATTTTGACTAATTCAGATGTGGACATTAAATATACTTGATAGGATGTGCCTTCTCCTTGCTGCTTCCTTGATGTTGATGATGATATAGAGAATAGAAAATTTCTCCTTGATGAAGATAGGTTTCTTCAATAATGATCCTTGATCTCACAGAGAGGGAGATCCTTTTTGATGGTGAAGTCTTGTTGATGATCAATGATGACTTCTAGATGATGTCTTCAATGTTAGGAATCTTGTTTCAAAGAGAGAGAGATCGTCTTTGAGTCTTGATGACAACGCCTTTTGATTTAGCTTCCTTTGGATGAATAGTCTTCAAAACACTTCAACCTGATTCGTAGATCTTTTCAAATTGAGTAGATGTAGGGTTTTGGCCTTTTTTTTCTTGATGACGATCCCAATACTTCTTTGTAGACTTCTTTGATCTAGGGTTTTGATGCTTTCTTTGTAGATCTTGACTTCAAGATGGTCTTCGCATTGATGCCTTCCTTGAGATTTGATCCTTGAGTGTCCCTTGATAAGATGCCCTTTCTTGACTTTGTTACCTTAGCTCTGATACCATGTTGAGAAATCTAGGAATCAATATTAGGCAATTTCTCTTCTTTAGATAACTGCTTGTGAATGCTTTTTACTTTCTTAGGTTAGGATATTCCTTTACTTAGATTATTAGTGTTCTTTTTCATCAAACAACTATCAATGCATAAACCATAAAGAGACAAGAGACACATAATATAGGTTATCAGCCAGGGCCAAAATCTCTCCTTTAGAGGAAATCCCAAACAAATTCTTCTTCTTATAGAGATCCAATTGACGAATACCAAGACCAAGACCCTAAACCTTTGTTCCACTCCAAGACCAAGACACAAACCTTCCTTGATGAAATCCTTCTTGAAACAAACTTGTTGCTCTCTCCTTCTCCTATGGTCAACACAAGTCAAACTGTTTGCACTACTGCATTTTCTGTTTTATCCAAGATCTGCAACCTTGACTTATCTTATACCCTTGCAATTCTCACGTGTGAGCTGTTGGAGATATCTTCCTTCTTCGCATTACTAGGAGACTCACTCTTATGACCTCGACTGTGATATATGCTGATATAAAGATCCTTTTTTGGGCTTCTTCGCTGACTGAGGAAACCCTACTGCAGAACCTTTAAGATATGTCACACGTGTGAGGAATGTTGAAGAATCTAGGGGAAAGTAGTGTAGTGTGATTCTTTGTTACTTGATAACAATTTGTTGAGTATTTTTACTTTTGCTTATTAGCTTATTCTTCTTCTTCGTCTTATTAGTGCATATGTGTGTACTTCATCAAACTGCTACCAAAACATAAAAACATGAACACAAGATATTGGCTCTCTGCCAAGACCAAAACCTCTCTTCTCCTAAGAGGAAAACCCTTTAGTGAATTTCTCTTATTGAAGCTTCTATTGATCAATGCCAAACCCTAGACCCTTGACTAGAATATCCTCCAAGCACAAGTCAAGCCCTTTCTCCTTTCTGCACTTTGTTTCCTGACACATAGGCTTCCTTCTTCCGACACTTTGTTCTCCTCCTTCCGGCACTTTGTTCTTCTTTCAACTTGTTAGTAAACCTTGTTGCACTTGCTCTAGAGGAGATACCTTTGATGAGACCCTTTTCCTATGATGATTCCTTTCTTGACTTCACCAATCAATGAACTTGTATGAATGGTAATGGAATAGTTGTTATGACAACAGGGACAACCTCTTTACCTTCGCACGTGTGACTGTTTTCTTTGTGATTTAGACCTCGTCCTTCTTCGCTTGAGAGGGCTCCTTCTATGCTTGAGTGAAGGGCCTTATAGGTCTGCTTAGATTGCCCAACCAATGATATGTGACTGTGATGATAGTGCTGCAATGATCGCAGGAAGAGGCTCTGTTTCTCACACGTGTGACTGTTTTCTACCCTTGAAAACAGTCCTCTCAACTTTGGCCTAGACTCCTCCTTGTATGCTGCACTAGAGGATCCCTTTCTTGTCACTTGATCACCCTTTGTCTTCCTCGTTTTCTGCGCTAATTTCAGAGCTATGAATGCGTTTTATTTGAGTGTGTAATGACCCTAATCGATAGGTGTCTGCTCCTTTTAGGCCGACTTGACTTTTATGCTTCGGATTTCTTCTTTTTAGGATGTTGTTGCTTGGAGGATGCTTGTGACTTTGCTTGGAGGTATTCTCTTGACCATAATACATACACATACAAGGTGTAACATGCCCTTAAGGCCTTCAACATTTCCTTTTGACTATTTGACTCACCTATAGCACTTTAACTAGTGCTAGACCTATTTCAATGAGCAAGAAACTCATTGACATATATTATAAAAATAATATTTCTTTTTTTGAATAAGTTCAAATATCAAAAATACATTTATGAAGACCGAACCTAGTTACATTTCCTTCAACAAGGAAAAGATAACCAAAACAGTGCCTGAATAACTTGGATTCTTCTCCTACTTCTTGCGTTGTATGAGAGGCTTCTACTTCTGTTTTTTGCACTTTCTGTTGTACTTCAGATGTATGACCGAAATCTGTGCCAAGAATGAAAGTCGAGCTGCGTATAAATAGTGGTTTGCCCATGCTAATTAGCCGACATGACTTGGAGACAAGGCCAACATGCCTTTTGGAGATTACGGACTTGAAGGAGAGGTCTTGTGCTTGTCTTGGAGGGCTTTCATGCTGATTTTAATGACTCATACATACAAAATGTAATATGCCCAAGAAGGGTCCTTCATACATTGCATTGACTCAATTTGACTTTTATGACTAGATGACAAAACCTAAAGGCTCACATTGGGAGCCATTACTAAAAATAAAATTCCTTGCTCATAAACCCCATGAGACAAGCATTACAATAATAATTTTATTTTTCTTATTTTCATCAATACATAAAATCACAATTACATATGTCATTATGAAGACCGAACATAGTTACACTTTTCAACAGGTTCAACTAGAGAGGCTAGAGGCTAGGAGTGTGGGAGATTGAATTTTTGCTAGTATGGAGCAATTTTTTGTTCTATGGCTGGGACTTTGCCACCTGATAGTGGGGAGATTGATATATCACATTGGCTGTCAGATAACATGACCTCTCACCTTAATGTAAATGAATTCTTTCTCATCTTTGGAGATATCAACCCCTAGACAAGCCTTTTTCTGAGCCCATAGGTTGAGGAACTGTTCTGGTTTGTTGCATATAATGCCGCCAATTGGGGCTGAAATTCTTTCCAGGAAAGCCTGAAATTGCAAAGGCTTGCTTGGGAATTCTACCCATACCGGGGACTATAGGTTGGACGTTTTGTCAATGGAGAATTCTTCATGCCATGTGATAAAAACAACTAGGGTATTATTACACATCCAGAGGCTGCAGGAGAAAATGTCAAATTGCGCTTTACCTCCTTGAAGGAGAATTGGAAAAATCCCTTAGTGAGGCTTTAGATGGAAGTGCAGATCCATCTGTGGGTATCCCCAAGATTCTTTTGCTAGTATGGGGAAATTTTTTGTTCTATGGCTGGGACTTTGCCACCTGATAGTGGGGAGATTGATATATCACATTGGCTGTCAGATAACATGACCTCCCACCCTAATGTAAACGAATTCTTTCTCATCTTTGGAGATATCAACCCCTAGACAAGCCTTTTTCTGAGCCCATAGGTTGAGGAACTGTGCTGGTTTGTTGTATATAATGCTGCCAATTGGGGCTGAAATTATTTCCAGGAAAGCCTGAAATTGCAAAGGCTTGCTTGGGAATTCTACCCATGCCGGGGACTATAGGTTGGAGGTTTTGTCAATGGAGAATTCTTCATGCCATTTGATAAAAACAACTAGGGTATTATGACACATCCAGAGGCTGCAGGAGAAAATGTCAAATTGCGCTTTACCTCCTTGAAGGAGAATTGGAAAAATCCCTTAGTGAGGCTTTAGATGGAAGTGCAGATCCATCTGTGGGTAACCCTAAGATTCTTTGGCCCGGGCCTTAATCACAGGTTTCAGTGGGATTCAGACGAGAGATACCCCAGTACTGTGTGCTTTTTCAATATATCACAAATTGAATTATATTGAGTCAAGAATGTCAACAGGGGATTAATTAGAGGGGATTTCATTACCTCATGTATCCGCTTGGGAATGAGCTTCCACAGAGCCATGGGAAGATAGCCTGCATGATTGCTAAATTGGCAGCATTAGATGTCTCGGTGGCCATTAAGTGCTTTCCTGCTTGCTTATGACAGGCACGAAAAGGTTGCAGCTTCTGGCTTGTGCAAGGAAGTTCCACTAAACTCCAAAACAATAATTGCGACAGCTAGGGCAATAACTTAAACCAAGCCCTAGATCTCCTTGCCTAATACTATTTTATTTGTTAGTTACATGTTTTATGTCTTTTTCAGCTAGATAGAGTAGAATATTGATTATTCTCTTTACAAAGTGTTTGAATTATTTGCGTTAATTCTTTCACTTGCTCTTGCTCAAATTAATAATTAAAGAGACAGCTTCCACTTTTATCTTCTGGATTGTCATACTTCAGCTTAATTTCAAACCAACGATGAAACTCAAAATCACCTTCATTTTATAATGCTTTGCTGAAATCTATGTTATAGGTTAAGAATTAAAATCACATCTACTGTCGCAGCTCTAATCACTCCTTCCCCTGTTTAATTATCTAGATTTCATTCCCAGTCTCTAAACTTGCTTCATCTGTTTCATAAGTGAATCTTGTTCAATCCAAGTCGGAGGCTTTATTGGGGCAACCTTTCTGGACTGGCTGTCAGTGATGCATACACTGTATTTGTTAAAGCATATAGAACATTGATTTAATATCCATGTGTATACATGCAGGAGAATCAATATCCGCCTCCAAACTTCAGGAGAATGTTGTCATCAAAGTTGAAATCACTAGTAATATGTGGGAAACTGGTCAAGGTAATTTCTTAAAATAATCAATTGTGACATTTACCAGCTAATTTACTTGAGATAAACTTTGACCTTGTTTTCTCTACATTTGAAATTTGTGAACTGCAGATAAGACAAAACTACATGATAAATGGTAGTTTTCGTCCAGATGATGAGAAAGTCCCCAAAAATGAGAAAGTGGAAAAGCATGTCACAACCCTTAGTAAGAACTCTTCAAAAAAGGTGGTAGGGGAAGTTGGTATTGCAGTTAAATCTGAGGTTGATGCAGAAGTTTCTAAGATGAGAAGGATGAATGCCGAAGAGGCTGCTAAAGC
The DNA here is from genome assembly GCA_000404065.3 of Pinus taeda. NCBI lineage: Eukaryota > Viridiplantae > Streptophyta > Pinopsida > Pinales > Pinaceae > Pinus > Pinus taeda. Next base: position 211,326 of record APFE030669291.1, on the reverse strand, counting down.
AGCGGCTGTTGCTGTTGCTGAAGCAGAGGCAGCTATAGCAGCAGCAGAACAAGCAGCATGTGAAGCAGCGGCTGCGGAGGCTGAGGCTGAAGCTGCAGAGGCTTTTGCAGAAGCAGCGATGATGGCACTGGTGAACTCTAGAAGTTGTTAGTAGTCATCTTCAAATGATGAGGGATTTTGTTGTGCCAGTTTTACAGTGCTGGTGAACATTTGCTATTGGATAGCTCTTGATAGCACAAGTTAGACAGTAGTTCCATTATCTTATTGTTTTCTTTTGGGCAGTGGTACTTCTGAACAGATGTGAGGTCCTGTTGTAGAATAAATTTTCATTTGATCTTGTAATTATGTTCATTAGCTTTTCTCAGCAGGAGGTGTATTATAAAAATTCCCTTTTTCCTGCATGGTAAACATTCTCTTAGGTGGTTAAGGATGGAAGCACTTCTTATTGACTTCCCTGTACAGTTCATACACCATGAATATTTCGTATTTTCAAGCAACTGATGAGTTTAGCTTGTTTTCAGTGTACCTTTTTCATATCGTTCAATGAAACTCACTAGCTGGGCTTAGTTAAAAGATAACTATTTATTCCGATTCATTCACAGTTAGCTATTAATTCTATTATAATTAATTAGTTATAGTTTAAGGCTCTGATGACTATATTTCAACGACTTTTTGATGTTATGTTTGTAATAAACTAACATTGTAAAGACATTTTTATTTCTAATTCACAATATTATTGGAGTAATGTCAAAATAAATTCTTCTGTTAAATTTAGGTGAAACTTCAATATTTTCATTAATATAAACACAGTACCAATTCCAATCAAACATTATTCTCCCTTATTTACAAGAGCAATATTAGCATATAATGTAACTGCTGCTAAAAACCTTGAGACAGAAAATAACCTTGCCAATGCCTAAGTTTGGTGCGGCTGCAAGGTTCACTTAACATGAGGTTAGAGGTCAGGAAGAGGTTGTTTTACAATCAGCAGAATGACTTTCACAAGTTGGTTTGATTTGCATGCAAAGAGACGTCTGTTTTGGGCATTTCTAATGATGATTTAGTGGTTGCTTTATCAGCAAGTATCTTAAGTTTCAGATCAGAACTGATCAAGCTTTTCCTGGTCTCATAACAGATGTTCTTGATGCAGATTTGGAGGAGTGTGAAGCATTTTCTTAGTTGGTAAAAGATCGAGTTTGCAGGTGTTGAATAGCAGATTTGTATAATTGGTATCAACTGCTGTTAGGGCTTCTTTCCTTGGGTTGTTTGATTGAGGTTTTTGTGCTAGATTGACTTCCTCTACATTGCTCTCTTTTGAACCCTAGTCTGAAATCCTCGTGCTGTGCTTTTCACATCAGCTTGGGTGCTTTGTTTGAGGCCTTTTTTAGCTGGTATGATCAAAACAAGTGTGCCTTGCTATGTGGCTAATTCTGCTTATTGTGAACCTAACCTGAGAGCCTATATTAGAGAGATCTTTGGCATGCTTTTCACGTATTTGGATGCCATCTCTGGTAGATTAAGAGTGCTTTGGTATGTGCTTTTCCATGTTGGTTTTAGGTGCCTAGGACAAGGGTCTTGTTATGTCTCATGGTGAGTTATTTATGGCAGACCCAGGGGCTCAATTGGAAGTACATTTGTGTTTATTCTTAGCAGGATAAGGGTGCACTTCTCAGTAAGATTTTCGATGCAGTTTAGGTACCTTACTTTCTGCTGTTATAAGTTTGACTTGTTAAGATGAATGGTTTCAGGAAGATTCCCTCATGATTATTTGAGGTTGACATCAACGTCTTCTTTGAAGGATTTTACCTGCATGTTACTTGGGTGCTTTGTTTGAGACCTTTTTTAGCTGGTGTCATCAAAACAAGTGTGCTTTGCTATGTGGTTAATTCTGCTTTTTGTGAACCTAACCTGAGAGCCTATATTAGAGGGATCTTTGGCATGCTTTTCACGTTTATTTGGATGCCATCTCTGGTACATTGAGAGTGCTTTGGTATGTGCTTTTCCATGTTTGTTTAAGGTGCCTAGTATGAGGGTCTTGTCATATCTCATGGTGAGTTATTTATGACAGACCCAGGGGCTCAATTAGAGGAAGTATATTTGTGTTTATTCTTAGCAGGATAAGGGCACACTTCTCAGTGAGATTTTGGATGAAGTTTAGGTACATTACTTTCTGCTGTTCCAAGTTTGATTTGTGAAGATGATTGGTTTCAGGAAGATTCGCTCATGATTATTTGAGGCTGAGATCAGCGTCGTCTTTAAAGGATTTTACCTGCATGTTACTTGTTATGAGATGATGAAGCGGTCTTTACTTGGGGGTTGTGCTTTTCTTTGGGAGAGTATTTTATGCTTACTATTTTAGAGTTTGTGCTATGGTTGAAGTCTTTTGCTGAATTGAGTAGATTTGGGCATTCTTATGGAGACTTGTTCATCATGCTTCAATGTGATATTTTTGGCCTATCTGAAAGCACCTTTGTCGGAATCTTGGATATGATGTGATTTTTCTGGCAGATCTCAGCGTCCTCTTCAATATTTTTATTATGCCTTTTTCTCTGCTCTTCCCAGACCAAACGGTGCACTTATTCTTGGAGATTTGTCATGATCTTTGAGTCCTATTCTTGGCTGCTGGAGTGCCCTTTCTGGAGGTTTCTCACTGATTTGCATGCGTCATCAGTTGGAATGCTCTATTTTGTGGGTTTCACACTAGACATTGGAGAGCGCATAACTTTGAGATTGGATTAGCTACCCTTTATTGCAGATTTTAATAATGGCCTTCCATGCCGATAAGGTGCTCATTATGAGGGGTCCGCACTCTTGTCTCATTCATTTATGGCATTCTTTTGCAACGAGAGTTGGAGTGTTTTCTTTGATATAAGATTATGTCAAGTGGAGTGTTCCAGATTTGTGTGTTGTCTTTCTCAGCAGATTGTCAAAATCATAAAACAGCAGGTTGATGATGATCTCTTTGACAAACCCTAATCTGGTCACGAAACCAGCAGATTTATAACGACATTTAATACAGATCACCAGAAAAATGTTCGCATACGACATCCTTGTCTAAGAGAGTTTAGATTAATCAAGAATAATCAACCACACAAATAAAGTGAAAATATCACAAGTAGAGTGAATTCTTTGGAATTTCCCTGACGCAAAGAATTAATGAATTCACTTCTATAAGATAATTACAAATGAGGAGTGAAACCTTACGTTTATATACATCTTTTTAGGAGCAGGGCATCAACTCTAGGAGGGTGACACTTTGCTGATCTAGTCAAATATAGAAAAATAATTAATGAATTCACTTCCATAAGATAATTACAAATGAGTGAAACCTTACATTTATATACATGTTTTCAAGAGCAGGGCATCAACTCTCGGAGGGTGACTTGGCGTGACTTGGCTCATCTAGTCAAGTATAGAAAAATACAATAAAAGGAGGGTGACTTGGCTGATCTGGTCAAATATAGAAAATGCAATAAAGGGAGGGTGACTTGGCTGATTTAGTCAAATATATAAAATACAATAAAAAGGAGTTAATTAGACACCCGTGAATCTCTTAAAACTATTTAATCAATATAATGGATAAACACAAGACCCAAAGTGAAGATTAACCACATGATCTCAACACCCGAGCCCCCTCACCATAGTCTAAATGGAGAGCCAGTGAGAGAGGACATTAAAATACAACATGTTCTCCCTTGTAATGGTAGCTTGCTTATATTTATACATGTGTGAAGGTGGGTCGAAAGGAGATTTGGTGAAGATATTGACAAACTATTCTACATAAGGAACATACATTGACACCAGTTGTACTTGAGCATGGAGATTTTAAATTTAATGCACCAACATACATTGACACCAGTTGTACTTGAGCATGGAGCTGTTAAATTTAATGCACCAAAATCTCAATGTTTGGACTTCTAATGATTCACTAGATTGCAACTGAGCTCGATGATACTCTAATTTTCACAAAATTAGTTGGAAGGGGGTTGTTGAGTGGGACCTAACTATGTCCTTATTCATTGCCCTCACATATCCATCATTAGTGGAAGAGAGACCCACACCCTATTGCTTATTGGAATACCAACAAACTAGCCCAAAACCAAGAGAAAACAAGTATCTTGAGGTAGAGTGCGTCTTGTCAAGGTCATCCACCTAGCGGGCATTTAGAAAAACTAAGGAGTTGGATGTTAGTGTTGGCTGAATAGAGAATGCCCATGTGGGAGGTGCCCTTAATATAACACAATTTATGCTTAGTAGTTCTCCAAAGACTCTCATGAGGATCTTGCATGTAGTGGGATAGCATGCCAACTGCAAAGCAAATGTCTTGCTACATAAATAACTCTTCTTAGAGGTCTTCGTGGACAAAAGTACTCTTGACATCCATTTGATGAACTTCCTAATTCAATGAAGTGGCTTTAGATATAAAAAGCAACTGGAGCAAACATCTTTGAATAGTTTACATCTTCTCTCTAGGAGAAATCTATAACAAGAAGATGAGCTTTATGCTTCTCGAGTTTTCTAGTTGTATTTTACTTGGCTTTATAAACCCATTCACAACTAACTAAATTCTTACCCTTATTTAAGGGTATCTGGTTCAAAGTTTTGTTTTTCATTAGCGCATCAATTTTAACAATCATAACATCGTTATATTTTAAAGTCTTTTTGCACGAGTGTTGATTCAGATTGGATCATTGGATCAGATTGGAGGAATAAACCCACATGACCATTTTTATCGGTGGGACACAATTTGGCAAATTTGGTTTTGAAACCTTTTGGGAGTATTTTGAGGCATACAACAATGTTTATTTTGGGGGTAAAACTTTGCCGCCTTAGTATCACACTTTTTTTTCCTATTCTATATAGAGCTTTCCAACAATGCAAGAATCACATAAATTAGAGTTAGTATACAAAAGTTATATTACTTGGAAGTTGACCTTTCTATTTTGTCCACCATAATTTGAAATGATGCCATAGCTTTTCCCATTACTCAAGGAAAAGGGGCTAGCTATATGATTATGATGAAGAAGATGCTAAAAGAGTCCATATTGTAACTTTGGTTAAGAGTTGAGGGAGTCCAACCTAACCACTAGTAGGTTATCAGACTACATTATAACTAGACCACTAGGAGGAAAAGGTGTCCATTATTTCAATTGAATTTGTTCCACAGACAAGAAAAATAGCCAAAAGGAATAGGGAGAGAGCACACAGAGAGGATTTGTGCATTGTAGTAGCACATTGACCACATGCCTTACTCTTTTTACTTGCAAACATTTTCTATTAAGAGAAAAAGAGCAGAGTGACGTCACCTTCCAGTTGCGTTTTTTCTTTTTCTTTTTTCAAAAGGGTTTCCTAGGGTATACATTATGTTAGTCGTGGTTTGTGATTTTTTACGCATAATTATAATTTGCAAGCATACACAATAAATAGTAATTTACAGATCTAGAAACTAAAGATAAATAAACTCTCATAGTGTATGTTTTGGATTTTTAAGTATAATTGATCAAATTTGTTGTGACAAACTGTCTAGTGGAATATCCACAACAATTTACAAATCATATTGGTATCAAAGTAGGTTTCTCTAGGTAAATTTTGGAGATTTGTGAGGAATCTAGATCTCTTCAGCTAAAAGTTATAAAACCTTATTCATGGTCGATGAATCTGTGAATCACTGTCGTGATCTTGCAGAGGATAGGGCTTTGTAGCTGAAAGCATAAGCTGCAGATAGAACTTGTAATGTGAATCTCTTCATGGCGAACCTAACCAATAAGCTCGAGTTCTTTGGAGAAGATGAGGGTTCGTAATGTAGAGGTCTGATTAGTAGGGACATAAGGAGATTGGGAATAAACAAAGAACAAGTCAAAGAAAGGACCCAACAAAGATCAACCTAGTTTGAATGTTGTGAACCATTCACAGTCTCTATCAAGTCGTACAAAAGTGAAATTGATAGTCTAAAGCTAAATCACTGGTTGTAGCAATTAGAAATTTATTTCAGTGTTCATCATACAGAGGAAGAACATAAGATTTCATTTGCATGGTTGAAATTGGAGGGTCATGCCCTAACAAAGCCACATAGAGACCTTGAGGTTGGAGGGAGATCCTCCAGTGACTAAGTGAGAGGACTTTAAAACCCTCATAAAACTCACAATTTTATCTTATTAGGTATGTAGAGGACCAGTGGATTCAAGGACACTACTTTAGGCAGAAGCAGGGGCATAGTGTACATGAGTAGACCATAGAGTTAAAAAAAGATGACCATAATGTCGAGCATGTAATGACTTATTTCAATCTACAAGAAAAAGAGTATTAGCATAGATATGATAGCTACATATGCACACATCACATGCCTTTCACTAGTATACTTATTAAATAATTAAGAAATGTTTAAATGAATGAAAATAGATTAAATACCTAAATTATTGAAAAGAGAGATATTACCTAAAATCCAACACTCAAAATATACATATTAAATACTTCATACTTATAAGGTTGTTAAATAAAATTTACAATTCCAATCCTTCTAATATAAATATTGATCATTATAGAGTTAAAGTTATAAGTTAAATATGTTAATATATATATAATAATAAGTAAAGTTTTTAAATTATATAACAAATTTTTGTATATATGTATAAGATTGATTTATTATTATAATTAAATTTTATAAAAGTTAAAGTTATTAAAGTTAAACATGTCAAACATATCAAGATATAAACACGTATCCTCATCTCCCATTGCACGTAAAGCTATATCTGTCAAATAAAATCTAATGAGGGCGGTGGAAGAAGGCAATGACCGCCTAGGGATGGTATTTATCCTGAGTACGTAGAGACACCAAAGGAGGAGGGAATTTTTGGGAAAAAAAGACTAGAAGGAGAACGAGAGAACTTGTCAGGCCAGGGTAACTCCAGAATGAGCGAGAGAAACTGATGTCTTATTCATTTAGCTAATACATATTTATATACACAAACATGACGGATCAGTTCATCTTCTTGATGACTGTCCAGTTCACCCATCCGTTTCGGATTAGGTGTCAACA
>APFE030669291.1:180567-202141 GCA_000404065.3 Pinus taeda | reverse complement strand
ACCCCAAGAAAATACACTTACGACTTCTAGCACCAAGTTTGTTTCTATGTACCTTTGGTATCAAAGCATAACAGGTGGAACCAAAAATCCTGAGATGTTTGACCGAAGGAACATGTCCATACCACAATTCATAAGAAGTCTTGTTTCTTATAGCACTAGATGGACATCTATTCTTTATATATGCAGCACATAGAACAGCATCAGCCCAAAACATTATCTTTACATTTTTGAAAAAAGCATGGATCGTACCATATTCAAAATTGTTCTGTTCATTCTTTCAGCTACACCATTCTGTTGGGGATTATAAGGTACAGTTGTTTGATGTTTAATCCCATGTTGGCGAAGATATTGTTCAAATTCATTTGATGTATATTCTTTTCCATTATCAGTGCGAATAGACCCAATATGAGATTGTGCATCATTTTCAATCCATTTATGAAATTTCTTGAATGTTAGGAAAGCATCAGATTTGTTCTTCAATAAATAAACCCAACACATTCTGGTGTAGTCATCAATAAATGTCATGATATATTTATTTCCATTTGCAGAAGGGACAGGCATTGGACCACATAAATCTGAATGAATAAGTTCAAGCTTCCTATGTGCTCTTGAATGTGAGTCATGAAATGACTGTTTGCTATGCTTTCCTAGAATGCAAGCATCACATTGCTTAAGTTTTCTAGGAATTGTAGGCAAACCAGCAACAACATTTTTCTTCAATAAACGGAGACTGTCATAGTTTAAATGTCCAAATCTAGCATGCCATAATAAACTTGATGGAAGTGTACCTTCTTCATGATGAGAAATATATGAGAAATGTTGTGCATGAGAAGATTTTCCTTGCAGTTTGAGAAGTCTTTTTTCTTCTATTCCCCTGATGAAAAGTGAGTGATCAGATGATTTTCTCACCTCAAGCTTGCCATCAAACATATGAATGGAGTGACCTTGCTGGCGGATGTGGACCAAGGACAACAAGTTTCTCTTGAGCTGTGGGAGATATAAAACATGATCAAGAAGAAATTCTGGGAGACCAGGCAGTTTAAGCCTGATTGTGCCAAGCCCTGATGGCTTGATTTTTGACTGATCTGCAAAGTAAACTACTCCATCAACATTGTCAGTGAAATCTTCAAAAAAAGTCTTTTCTATGAGTCATATGACAGGTTGCTCCTGAATCAAGCAGCCAGTCATTTTTCCAGGAAGCAAGTGAAGTGTTAAACAAATCTTCATTTACTCCAATGTTACATTGTGCCTCAATATAGTGAGCGGATTCAGATGCTTTACCTTTTTCTGTATCATCAGTTTTACCTTTCTGTTGGTTTCTTCTCTGCTCAATTTTGTCCCATGGTAGCTTGCATGTAGAGGCATCATGTGATCCATTTCTTTTGCAGCGAATACAATGTAAATCTGCCTTTTCTCCTTGAGGATGTCTGCCCCCCCTGCCTCTGAAGTATCTTCCTCTTTCTCTTCATCCACCTCTTCCTCTTGTAGAATCTTGAGCAGGATATTTTTCTTTATTAGCCATGCATACAATCTCTTCAGAAGATTCAGGGACTGTCTTCTTTCCAAAGGCTTTTTCTCTTTCAGCAAACTTTTTCCCAAGAGAGTCAAAGGTTATATCCTTGAGATTTCCATTTGCTTGCAAAGAATCAAGATAATTGGAGTATGTAGGATACAACAGTGCCTTGAGAAAAGCAATAAGAGATATATCTAGCTCAACTTTAGTGGATTTGATATCATGCACTATAGATTTTATTTCAGATGCAAGAGCAAGAGGGTCATTATTTTGCAGTTCAAGAGTGAAGAGTTTAATCATAAGTTGGACGACTTCAAGTGCAGAATGTGAGTCATAGATCTCTTTCAGCTCTTATAAAGCTTCAAAGGCAGTTGAACATGTTGAAATGTGACGACTCACCTCCTTATTTACAGACGCTGCTATTAATGCGTACGCTTTGTTGTTCTTATTTTCCCAGATGGCGAGCTCTTTGTCTGATGTAGGCTTTTCTGGGTCACTGTCTCCTTCTCCGACACACACTTCTTTCCACAGCTCATTGAAAATGAGGGTGTGTTGTACCATCCGGGACCAGTCAGGATAGTTCTCCTTGCCAGTGAGAACTATTCCTATCATAGAGATGATTGAATGCATTCTGTAAAAGGTTACTTCTGCTGATATAAAAAAACTTTTGCTGATATATACTTTTGATGGAAAAAAAAAAAATTGCTCTTAAAAAACTTCCGCTGCTTTAAGAATGATTTTGATATGGAGAAAAATTATTTAAAATTCTGCTTTATATCACCATATATATCACCATATTTATATCTGCTTTAAATCACCATATATAATACCATATTCAAAGTTCTGCTACATGTATCACTGCAAAAGAGCGCTTCACTGTAATATATTGTTGTCAGAGATATATAACACAAATATTCAAAGTTCTGTTACATGTATCACTGCAAAAGAGCGCTTCACTGTAATATATTGTTGTCAGAGATATCCCATAGGTTTTGACTTAGTTAATGATCGTATGAGTCATCCGAACAAATGGAAAAATAAGCTTATGATTTATCTCACTGAACACTGATATTAAAACACCATATTCTGCAACGACAAAACAGTCATTTCCACTCAATTGATAACAAACAACTATAATTTTTTTTTTTCTTGAATTATAGAGAATGACGGAAGAATTTTAACGCAGTGGAACACATGGTCCAATGCAGAGTTCCAGGAGTAGCGTTGAGTCAGCCGTCATATATCTAGTTAACAGCAAATGAGCTCCTCCGCTCCGTTGTCTTGCCCAATCCATTGCCATAAAATAATTGTGGACTAAACCTTTTACAGATTCCATTAGAGAATTACATTCTTCATTCTAGGCGAAATAAAACAAGTAAAACGCTACCAACATCGCAAACTGAAACTGCTTACAAATTCTAACTTTAAAATTGCGGAGAGATTATCAGCTGCAACTGTCAGGCCATTACGGGAGCCTCTCAGGCCGGTACGGGAGCCTACTGGCAGATATTAACAGTGGAAAAAAAGTGCAGACGGGAGCCTCTCGACTTTAACAATGAAAAACAGTGCAAACGGGAGCTTCTCGACTTTAACCATGAAAAACAGTGCATTACCTCTTGGATTGGGAGATTGTAAGAAGAACAACGGCGTTACCGAGGAGTACGTAGTCTTCAGGTACCATGTCAGGTACGCAGTCTTCAGTCTTCAGGTATTTCAATTCGAGGCGTTATCAGGCCAGGGAGGCGTTCTCTGAGAAGCCTATCACTCAGTAGTGTAGGCAGCGTGCAGGGCCAGGGAATCAATGTCAGAGTAGTGCTCAGGACTGAGCAGCTCTCAGGACAGCAGGAGTTACAACTATTTCTAGGACCTGTGCTCTGATACCATGTCAGGCCAGGGTAACTCCAGAATGAGCGAGAGAAATTGATGTCTTATTCATTTAGCTAATACATATTTATATACACAAACATGACGGATCAGTTCATCTTCTTGATGACTGTCCAGTTCACCCATCCGTTTCGGATTAGGTGTCAACAGAACTGAATCAACGCTAGATATTCAAATGAAAACTTGAGAATTGAGCAATTATTCTTGAAGCTTTTGGGCATGGGGGACCAACATAATCCAATTGGGAAGTATTTTGGAGCTGAGTACCAAGGCTGTGTTCAACTTGGTTGGGAGGATTGGTCATTTGGTAACAAGAGCAAAATTGGGAATGAGTACAGCCTAGGATCGACATCAAATTAAAAAAAAAAAACAGGGATTTTCCTAAATTTCACTGTCTGCAAAACTAGAAGTAATTTCATAATTTTTTTACTTAGAGACCTTAGGGAGTATCTCCCAAAAGAACCCAGATGTACTCCTCAAGTATTTGGGGGGTCTACATAGCCATTTGCAGAAGCGAGTCATGTTTTTAAAGCCTGGATCGATGGATGAGGCTTATGTATAGGCACAATACCTTGAAAACATAGGCTAGAAGAAAGGGAAATCAAGTGGATCGAAGTAGGAGCACCAAGATGCTTCTAAGGAGGGGAAGAAGTAGTGGAAGGGGGGAAAATAGAAAGATGACAACCACAACACACCAATGGAAGGATCCTAACAACCACTGCAACAATTTTAATATTGACGGTGACATGGAGGAAAAGAGTTGGAAGTTGCATCCAATGTTTAACTCGAAGAAGAAAAAAAAAGACAATAAGAAGAAGAATATCATGGCCACTAATTCGAGCAATCAAGTTGAAAGAAATTTAGATGTGGATGAGAAGATAATTTTTACGTTAGTGTAGAAGTAAGTGAACCTGAGTAGCCTTCAATAACATGAAGAGAGAAATGACCAAACCCTTTCACATAAAGATACAAGTCAAGAAGACAAAGATTGATGCTTTGTTTGACTCAGGAACGTAGGAAAATCTCATTGCAATAGAGTTGGTTGACAAATTGGGATTGAAAGTTTGTGATCATCCAAGACCATATCCATTGGGATGGGTAAATAAGGATGCATAGTAAAAGGTAATAAAACAATACAAAATTACATTTTCTAAGTGCCAATTTTATTGATGAAGTATAAATAAGTGTAGTTCCCCTTGACTTATGTGGAGTGGTGTTTGGAAGTCCCTACGTGTACATGTGGGATGCAATCTTCATGTAGAGAGCCAACCTGCACTGGCTCGTCAAGGATGGAAAATCATTTACCTTCAATGCACATAAAGGTAAGTTGAAAATTTTAGTGGTAAGTGCCAATGAAGCCAAAAAACTAATTAGTTATAACAAGAAGTTTGTTACATTGTTTTTAGGTGAGAATTGGTTTATAGAAGTCAATAAGAGAAAAGACATCCTTGGATGGGTGTACCCAAAAACATAAACAACTGGAAGAGTTACTATAGGCATTCATGGATGTGTTTCGGGAGCCTACATGGATACTGCCCAAGAGGGAAGTGGAGCACGAGATTCAATTATTGTTGGACTCTTCATTGTCAAACATTAGGTTGTATAAGCAGTGCATTATAGAAGCAAGTGAAGTGAAGTGAAGAAACAATCGCAACAACTACTGGAACATGGTGTCATTTGACCAAGTGCATCACCATGTGGGTCACCCATCATCATAGTGCCAAAAATAGATGGGACTTGGTAGATGTGTATTTATTACAAGGCATTGAACAAAATCATGCTCAAGAATAAGAATTGATGATCTCTTGGATAAGTTGCAACAAACAAAATACTTCACCAAGATGGACCTAGAGTCTGGATATCACCAGGTTTGAGTCAGAGAAAAATATACTTGGAAGACTGTCTTCAAAACCAGGGAAGATTTGTATGAGTGGTTAGTCATGCCATTTGGCCTATGCAATGCGCCAACTACGTTTATGAGGTTAACGAATGATATATTGTGCCATGTTATGGATTCATTTGTTATTGTTTATTTGGATGATATACTAGTATACAATGCTACCTGGGAGGAGCACATCTCACATTTGTTGCAGGTGTTGGAGACATTAAAAAAGCACCAGATGCTAGCGAATCTCAGGAAATGTGACTTTACATGATGGTCTTTGGTGTATCTGGGGTATGTGATAGGTGGAGGATAGCATAAAATAGATCTTGCTAAGATGGAGGCCATCATGAAATAGTCAGTGCCTACTAATGTTTCTAAGTTTAGGAGTTCCATTGGGGAAACATAGTACCTGAGGAAATGCATACCCTCATTTTCAATGGTAGAAACACCACTCCATGCCATAATAGCAAGTGGAAAGAGTTTATAGTGGGGAAAGGGTCAACGAAGGGCCTTTGAGGAGCTAAAGGAGATCAGTCAAGCACTAGTTGTGGCAGTCGAACTTGCAGCAACGCTTCCAAGTGGAGTAAGATCGAAGTGGGTATGTTATGGGAGCGGTTTTGATGCATGGAAGAAGGCATGTATGCTACCATTCTGAAGGATTTCGTGGGGCGTTGATTAACTAGCCTACACATGACAAGGAGCTCTCTACCCTGGTGCAAGTTGTGAAGAAGTGGAAACACTATTTGATGGGGTAGGAGACAATAATCCACACAAATCATCGGGCACTATAGTCCTTGTAGGCCTAGAGTAAGTGACGACATACCAAACATTACAAGTGGATGGGTTTTTTATAACAGTTTCATTTAGTGATCAAGTATAAGAAAGACAACACAAATAAGTTGGTCGACATGCTTTCAAGGCTAACCACATCAAAGATCACAACTTTGGGAACTTCGATATACATGGAGCCATTCATCCATGATGTATACAAATAGGCATATTCAAGAGGATGAGGACTTCAAGGAGGTGTTTCAACAGTGGTAGAGCCAAAGTCATTTGCATGATGGTGACAACTTTGTTGAATACCATCTCTGGGAGGAGCTACTATATAGGCTAGATAAGTTATGTGTTCTTAAAGGTGAGCGATTGCAGTTAATCAGAGAGACTCAAGCCTCCAAGGTTGCATGACACTTTAGTGTAGGAAAGATAGTGGCCAACTTGTAGAGGTATGTGTATTGGCCTAAGATGCAAGAGCATGTAGATAGGTTCATAAGAGGATGTATGCTTTGTTGTTCCAACAAGTCTAGTAATATGAAACTGGGTCTATATTATCCCTTACCTGTACCCACTCATCCATGGAAAAACATTTCAATGGACTTTGTGGGAGGTTTACCAACAATCAAGAAGGGACATGACTACTTGTTCATGGTAGTTGACAAGTTCAATAAGATGCATGTTCTGATGCCCTGTAAAAAGACCATCAACAGGCAAGAAACATCAAACTTCTTCTTTGGACAAGCCTTGATGCACTCGGGATGCCAAGGAGCATCATTTCAGGCAAGGACATGAAATTTCTCAATGAATTTTGGACTACATTGTGGGAGAATATGGACATGAAGTTGAAGAGGTCTACAACATTCCATCTACAGATAGATGCATAAACAAAACTAGTCAACATGAATTTGGTGCAACTTTTGGGGGGTTACAATTAGAAGCATCCAAAGGCTTGGGATGAAAATATGGTATATATGCAACATTCTTATAACATAATACTCCACACTTCTATTGGTAAATCCTTGATTGCAACTTGTCTTGGATATTTTCCACCTTCACCTTTGGATATTGCATATGGGAAACAATGAGTAAGGGAGGATCCTACTATGGATGCCTTGAGGGATGAAATATTTGTAGAAAAGATCAGACAAATCAATATATAGGTATAGGAGACGCTGCAAAAGTCATAAGAAAAATACAAGGCCAGACATGATCAATACAAAATAGAGAATTCTTTTAAGGTGGGAGATAGAGTATGGTTACAATTGAACAAGGAGAGGTTACATGGTCTTAGTAAGAAAATCAAGGCTCTACGATATGGTCTCTTTGAGATACTGGAAAAGGTGGGAGATAATGCCTATAGACTCAGTCTACCCCCGTACATGCACATGTACTCAGTTGTGAATGTAGAGAATCTGAAATTATATGGGCCTTCCATGTTAGGTCAAGAAGAATGAACCTTGCCTTTTGTAGAGGGTTTGGTAGCAGATGCTCAAGCAGAGTTGGAAAAAATACAATTTTGCAAAGTAGGTTCAGAATTACGAGACAAGAGTAGCATGACCTTTGGCAGATTGGGTTGAAATGACAACTTCTAGGCAAAGTTAAATGGCACCCAAGAGCAGGTGACATAGTTTTTTTCTCACCTCATTCAGTAGAAGCTTTTGGGGACCAAAAGCGTCCCAAAATGAGGATGTGTGATTCATATTAGATCATTATATTGTTTTTCATCTATCTCGATACTTTCAGAGTGGAAAAAATGAAGGAATCAACTCATAGGACCATTTTTACCAGCAAGATCCAACTTGACGAATTGGGGTATGAAACCTTCCAAGAGCATTTTAAAGCATCAAACGATGTTATTTTTTCGTTTTTGCGCCACACCTTTTTTTCCTATTCTACACTGAGACCTCTCCAACGACGCAAAAATTGCCTCAATCAAAGTCCATATACAAAAGTTATTCCACTCGAAAGTTGACCTTCCTGTTTTTTCCACCATAATTCGAGAGGATACCACATCAAACCCCATTACTCAAGGAAAAGGGGCTAGACATGTGACCATGATGAAAAAGACTAGAGAAAAATACATAGTGTAACTCTAGTTAAGAGTTGAAGGAGTCAAACCTAACCACTAGTAAATTATTGGGTTGTGTTATAACTAGGGCACTAAGAGGAAAAGAGGCTTCATTAGTTTCAAGTGCATTTGTTCCATAGACGAACAGAGTAGCCGAGAGGAATAGGGAAAGATCACTTAGAGAATATTTGTGCATTGTAGTAGCCCATGGGGCACAAGCCTTATTTCTTTTTACTCACAAGCATTTTCTATTTAGAAAAAGAGAGCAAAGCGACCTCACCTTCCATCTTTTTTTATATCGGAAAGGGTTTCCCATTACATACCTTGTGTCAATCATGGGTTGTGAGCTTTTATTTCAATGTTCTCTATTTTCTACACAATTATAATTTGCATGGATACACAATAACCAATGATTTACATAAGCATAAATCTAAAGAGAAAAAAGCTTTCATAGTGTAAATTTTGTATTTTTAATTATAATTTATCATATCTATTATGGAAAATTGTCTAGTGAAATATTCACGACAATTTACGGATAATCTGTACGTAGTAGGATCTGTGTTAGCGTTGGAGACAAAGGTTTGTGAAACAAGGCAATTTTTTTGTTGTCCTAATTCTCCTTGTAGAGGAAGTAGAAAAAACACATTTTGAAGAGTAGATATTGTTACGCATTGTTTGTGACTTAGTTTGAAGGGAAAAAGTGATGGGCTCTATAATAAACTATTATGAGGTTGCTAAATTGGTAAGAGATCAGTTGGAGCAATTGGAGTAGAAGCGACTTCAATGTATGTAGTACTAGACAAATAATAAATGCAAGCCTCATCATGGGTAGTTGACTAAGTCATCATAGAGAAGGTGTTGAAAGAAGCACCAAAAGGAGGATCAACATTAGGCTTGGGATCCACATAGACAATTGGGGACATATCTCATGCAATAAATGTGGGAATGATATTGGTAGACCATGGGAAAAAATCTCATCAAGAGAACATTCTTTTGATCAATCACCTCATTGGTAGAAGGATCATATCGGGGATATGCCTTGGATGTTCCATTGTAGCTCAACATAGGGAAATGTTGATTTGTAGGTTGCAACTTGCTTTGATTTTAATTGGGAATATGGACCCATTCATGTGATCCAAATATTTGGAAATGTAATATTGAATATTTATAACTATACTATTTCTTAAAAGGAGTAATATGATACCATTTCTCAAAAGGAGCCATATGAAGAACATTTTGAGTAGGAATTCATTTGATGATATGAGTTGTGCAAAATATTACTCTCCCCCATAATTGGAGCTCCATCTTTTCATAAAGTAACATAGTGAAGCTTTTCTATATTAGCTCTACTCCTATGGGCTACTTCATCTCGTTGACAGACTAAGTTATGCCAAGAAATGCCATGAGATGTGACAAATAGATGAAAGTCATCATCAAAGTGTCCATCCCCATGATTGGGATTGATAGATTTGATCTTGTGATTTCTATTATTTTCCACCAAGGATTTAAATTCCTTGAATTTTTGTTCCACCTTTGGATTGGTTGGTATATATCCAAAGAAAGTAGAGGAAACCATCAATGAAAGTTGGGAGATATTAACCCCACCAAGTGGAGTGGTCATAGGTATATGCAAGTATCATTATGAACTAGTGCAAGAAGATAAGGGACCTACCTTGCTAAATCCCATGGAAATGACTCATGTTAGTGTTCTCGTAGCTTACATCATTCATGGACACCAATGGATGGTTTAATTTGTGGGAGGCCATCTACCATCCTTAGACAACCCTTATGACACAATCCTGAAGTTGGTATGGCCTAAGTGTTGATGCCATAGTTTGTTGGTCTCGTTGGCATTAGAACCAATGCAGTACATCCACTTTGTTTTTAAGTTGTACGATTAGATTAATCACAATTACTAGAAGCAACTGACTTTAAAGCTATCATTCATGTTCTTGATATCTATTGATTTGGCCAAAGCTACACCTTATTTTGGTGAGTGATACAATACATAGAGAGTAATTTTTGTCCTAATCTTGGAACATGGAGATTCTATCCAAATTTCTTTTGTTGATAAGGATATTACCACATGCCAAAACCAGAAAGGGTGTCATTACCAATCAAAAAATTTAGTCCATTATATTCCCTTTGATAGTTGGAGAGTAATTGTAGTAAATTGTTGTATTTTCATGATACTATTAGTCAAGGTTGTCGTTGATGTCAATTAGCATTATTGGAGATGGCAAATATTCTTGTGATGTCAATGAACCTCATGCAATCCCCAGGTGCTAAGGTTGCTCTTACAGTATGAAGATTTCAAGACACTAATGAAGAAGTCTAGTCTAAGATGCCCATGCTGCTCTAAAACATGCAGATTGATGTTCATAGTGATCTAGTCTTTAAGTGTCAATTATGTTTCCAATATACAAGCCCTAGAACTATCCTTGTTGTGGGAATATGATATCCTTGCTCTTGATGAAGAAGCCCTAAAACCATGATTATGTCCTTGCTCATGTGAAGAAGTCTTAACCTAAACATTTAATAAGTTGATGACTTAGACATGGATGGAGACCAAATGATGATATGGAGGACCATATGATGAAATGGAGATGATATGATGACATAGTTGAAGACATGAAATTGGAGATCATATATAACACAACGCATATTAAACCAAAGTTAAATCGGAGAAATATCATATCAACTTTTTTATTGTGTGTCACCACTCAAAACCTCCGATCTTCGATATGAGATATCATGTATGTGACCCGACTCTAATCTCTGATCTTCGATTTCTGATATGCGGACCTAACTTGATTTAAGTTACAATTTAATTATCTAATTGCATCCTCCACTATATCGGAACTTTTGAAATGAGACCTCTAATAAGACCTAAGCTCTGATTTCCGATATGCGGACCCGACTTGATTTAAGTAAATGATATAATTATCAAATCACATCTGCCACTTTACCAGAACTTTTGAAGTCGTACCTCCATTAAGACCTAATCTCTGATTTTCGCTATGGTTGCAGATCCAGTTGGTTTTATCATAACGTTTTAATATAATTTCGCGTCTACTGCATTGATACTCGAAGAGAAATTGATTTTTGAAGGTCATATGTCTTATTTTTATAGTCTAGCCAACATATACCTTGTCTCTCAAGTCAGATTCCTCCATAGGTCACATCTCTTCACTTCAAGGTGAAATCCATATATGTGAACTTGGATCTTCATTTCACAAATAATCTCTCTTGCTCATCCATCACAGAGATAAATACACAGTTCATAACTCGTGAACTTAGAAGCACCGAAGAGAGGAAGATTAAGGTTGAGGAGAGAAAGCTTAAGGATAATTCTGAAAATTTTGATTGGGTTAAAAATATTGATGAGACAAGTCTCTCGGACCTGTGAAACATTCTCGTGACAAGGTATACAACTTTCTACAGAGCTATTTGAAGGAATCTCAAACTTTTGTTGCATATTAGAACTCGTGTCCACCTACAACAAATCATATTGGAATTATTTGACAATTGAAGCAGCTATAGTGGAGGCTTGGACTTAACCATAGGAAACCACTGAACCTCGGACACCACAGGCATCTAGAAGGATTAAGATACAGGAAACCAAACTTAACTCAGACACCACCAGATAGCCACAACAACTTCAAATCTGTGATGAAAAGGCAAGCACATTATTTGTTGGAAGACTGCGGGACAACATTTGATAAGCCACAACTCAGACTCCTCCAAAGAACCTCAAACTCCTTCACAGAACCTCAGTCTCTTCCACAGAAGCTCAGATTCCCGCACAGTCTCCTGGATAAAGCACATGATCTTGTACTCAACATTCAGACCTTGTTTTACACTTGGAATTAACACTTGGTGCAAAAGTTACAATAGTTTCATTGAACCTCGATGGAGCTTGGGTATTGTAGTTTCAATGGAGCTTTGCCCTGTGGAGTGTATACACATTTAGGCTTATACCTATTGCAACCTCAGACATGTGTGATTAATGTGTAGATTAGATGTTGAGACAATGATGAACTTATAACTCTGAATAGTGAAGTAAAAATATGTAAGCAGTGAAGCATTTGAAAAAGCATTTGCCAAAATAAATCTTGGAGCAATTTGCGAGCATCTTGAAGAAGCATATTTAATATTCTTGGAGGCATCCTTATAGATCATGATGCACCATTGATGTCATCATGGAGTAACATTGGAGATCTTTGTTTTGGGTAACATGAAGAGAAGTGATGACACCTTCTAAGAAGACAAGATTGTCATTGATGAAGTGATTTGGAGGAGGCATTGTTGAAGATAGACATGGATCATTGAAGAAGATATTGGGAGCTATGAACAATCATCAAAATTATCTTGACGATTTGAAGCTAAGGGTTGGAGACTCATAGAGACAAGGTTGGTGCCTTGGAAGATAGGGTTGGAACCCTAGAGGATAGGAGTCCTCAAGAGACCAGGCTGGAGCTTGTACTAGAGATAGGATTGGAGCCCTAGAGGTTGGTGCCTCAAAGTGACAAGGTTGGAGCCTTGGGAAGTCCAAGTTGGTGCTTGGAAAAATACAAGTTGGAGCCTGGGAGATTGAAGATTGGTGTCTTTATCTAAGGTTGGAGCTCTACACATTATTGTATTGGATTTATTATAAAGAAGAGATTAATAAAAGTATTTATTCTTGTTGTTCATTTTTTGTTCTAATTATAAGTTATCTAACTGGTAAAAACACAGTTGAAAAGAAATATTGGTTCACCCCCCCTCTCAATATTTCCAACAATTGGTATCAGAGCTAGTGCCTTCACTCATAAGCCTAACAACTTAAAGGTTGATCTTTAGAACACAAATGGAAAATCCAAGGAAGAAAGCCTCCAATCCTTCTAAATATGTCTCTTCCTCAACCATGAAAATTGAAGATAATCAAATTTGGAAATTTCCATCGTTCAATAGAAAATTTGATATATGGAAGATGAGAATGAGGAATTTCTCAAGGTATTGAAGTTTGGGAATCAGTGATTACTGAAAATTTGATGGATGAATAATCCAAGGAATATAATGCAAGAGTGATGAAAGAAATCTTGAGTGGGTTACCATATGCTACAAAGACCAAAGTGGAGAAATATTCATCAGCAAAAGGTATGTGGGACAAACTTCAAGATCTTCACTCAAGACAAGCATTGACCATGACTGTTATACAAGAAGATGATGGAAAGAAAGAATGAAATCTAGAATCCATTAAGGAAGTTGAAAACATGAATGAAGAGATCAAGGCCAAGGAAGACTTAGTGATGAAGAGAGTAAAGATGACTTCGAAGAAGATCTCATGACGAAGTTTGTAGATGCCCTAGAAGAGATAAGCAATTTGAAAAAGGAGAATGAGGAGATTAAGAAGCAATCACAATATGGTGACCATGACCCTGACAAGATAAGGAAGGAAGTTAACCTATTCAAGCTTCAATATAAAGAAAGAGATGAAGATCTCACCAAGATTAAGGAGGAATTTCATCTAAACAAGAGAAAGCATCATGAAGAAGTCATATCCATGACAAATCAATTGGATAAAGCAAAGAAAAAGGAAGACGCTTTGTCAAGCCAACTTGAAGAAAGACATAAGATCTTGAACAAAATTGAAGCAGAAAATGGTCAATATAAGGAAGAGTTCTCCTCCCTTAGATCTCAATTAGAAGAAGCAAAGAAACAAGCAAAAGGATATGAGAACGTGACGAAAACTTTGGCACTTATAGAAGGACAAGTTGATGAAGCAGAAAAGGAAACAAATACCATGACATGCCAACTAGAAGAAAAGGAGGAAGAAATCTTCAAATTAAAATAAGATATAACCTCTCTCAAGGCCGAAACATGTGAAGCAACTAGGTTGAAGGAATAAATGGAGATCAATCTAGCAAAGAAGGATGATAAATGCAAGAAAACAAAAGAAGAAATTGATATCCTAAAAAAGGAAGTTGATCATCTGAATAAAATTCATAAGAGCTCCCAAACCCTAGATGACATCCTAAGTCATCAAAGATCTCCTCTTGCTAAATCAAGTCTTGGTTATGCAGGTGGAATCTCAAACAAGAATGATGCAAACCCTAATGCTTCAACAACAAGGATGTGAAGAATTCTTGAAGAAATATTGATGCCCCGATTTCTAGCAAAAGCAAGAAGAAGAGTCAAGATGACATTGGAAGAAATCCTACTCCAAGAAGACTTGCAGATGGTGTCAAGAATGAAAGAGACAATGAATATGATCAAGGATCCCAAGATAGATGACTTCAAAAGTACATCAAGGCAATCTCCATCCTCTAGGTATCAAAGTATAGTTTTTGGTTATTGCTATTCTTGTACAAATTTTGGGCACATGGCAAAGGATTGTAGGGCATACCACAAGGACAAATATAATGGGCCCCATCAACTCCCTAGAAGAAACATTGCAAGAAGAAGTCATGATTCCTCATTTTTGAACAAGATGGAGTGGTTCAATTGCCATAAAATTGGACATATGGCAAGTAGTTGTAACTTAACTTGGGTCCCTACGAAAGCTAAAACCATGACCACCAAGCAAGAAAATAAAGTTACTCAAGTATGGAGAATGAAGAAAATTGGATCCGAAAGTCTCTTGAATGCTCAAGCCAAAAACACATGTTGTTGATTTGATGAAGACATCCTTGGAAGATGTAATATTCCAAGTGTTTGATGATGAGACTCTACCAAAAAGAAGATCATGCATATAGTTAGGGGGAGCTTGTGATCATTATCTATGAAAGGTCCCTATGAACTCCTTGACGAGTCACAAATGGACAATAATTTTTTGATAGATCATCTCTCAGGAGTAACTCCATTGAAGAATATAATCCTTTACTCATCCGATGGATCATTGTTGAAGATGTCCTCCACTTGATCACAAGGCAAGCAATTTTTTTCTTGAGAAAAAAGAAGAGATAGAGGAGATTATGCAAGTAGGGGTAGTTGGTCCATCACTTGAAGAAATGAAAACACATATATCATGGACCCCATTGACAGAAGGAAGAGCACCTTGACAAGGGGAGCACCATATCTATCACAGAGAAATATCATTGAAGAAAATACAATGGGAGAAACATATCAAGAAGCATATTGATGGGGGGGTACTTGGGAACCCCATTTGCCATTGATGTCAAAGGGGGAGAGAATGTTAGAAGGGCAATAATATTGCCATCAGTGGCAAAGGGGGATACTATTAGTCAAGGTTTTCATTGATGTCAATATAACATTATTGGAGATGGGAAATATTCTTGTGATGTTAATGAACCTCATGCAATCCTCAGGTGCTAAGGTTGCTCTTACATTATGAAGATGTCAAGACACTAATGAACAAGTCTAGTCTAAGATGCACATGATGCTCTAAAACATGAAGATTTATGTTCATAGTGATCTAGTCTTTAAGTTTCAATTATGTGTCCAATAATACAAGCCCTAGAACTATCCTTGTTGTGTGAATATGATATCCTTTCTCTTGATAAAGAGGCCCTACAACCATGATGATATCCTTGCTCACGCAAAGAAGCCGTAACTTAAAAATTTAATAAGTTGATGGCTTCGATGTGGATGGAGATCACATGATGATATGGAGGACCATATGATGACATGGAGATGATATGCTGACATAGTTGAAGACATGACAGTGGAGATCATATATAACACAATGCATATTAAACCAAAGTTAAATTGGAGAAATATCATATCGGCACTTTTATTGTGTGTCACCACTCGAAACCTCCAATGTCTGATATGTGATATCATATATGTGACCTGACTTCGATTTTTGATATGCGATATCATATATGCGACTTGACTCCGATCTCCGGTTTCTGATTTTCTATGATTTCCAATATGCGGACTTGACTTGATTTAAGTTACAATTTAATTATCTAATCGCATCTGCCACTTTATCAGAACTTTTGAAATATTACCTCCAATAAGACCTAAGCTCTGATTTCCGATATGCAGACCCGACTTGATTTAAGTAAATGATTTAATTATCAAATCACATCCACCACTTTATCGGAACTTTTGAAGTGGCACCTCCAATAAGACCTAATCTTTGATTGCTGATATGGTTGCGGATCCGATTGGTCTTATCATAACATTTTAATATAATGTCACATTCGTTGCATTGACACTCCAAGAGAAATTGAATTTTGAAGGTCATATGTCTTATTCTTACAGTCTAGCCGACCTATACCATGTCTCTCAAGTTGGCTTCCTCCATAGGTCACGTCTCTTCACTTCAAGGTGAAATCCATATATATATGAACTCGGATCTTCATTTCACAAATCATCTATCTTGGTCATCCATCACAAAGATAAATACACAGTTCACAACTCGTGAACTTAGAAGCACTGAGGAGAGGAAGCTTAAGGTCAAGGAGAGAAAGCTTAAGGAGAATTCTGAAAATTTTGATTGGGTTAAAAACCTTGATGAGACAAGTCTCTCATACTTGTGAAACACTCTCATGACAAGGTAAACAAATTTCTACAGAGTTATTTGAAGGAATCTCAGACTTCTGTTGCAAACTAGAACTCGTGTCAACCTATAACAAATCATATTGGAATTATCTGACAAAAGCAACTACAATGGAGGCTTGGACTTAACCACAAGCAACTACAGAACCTCAGACACCATAGGAAGCTAGAAGGATTAAGATACAAGCATCCAAACTTAAATCAGACACAACCATGCAACCACAGTAACTTTAGACCTGTGATAAAAAGGCAAGAAAACTATTTGGTCGAAGACTGTGGGGCAACATTTGATAAGCTACAACTCAGAATCGTCCACAGAAACTCAGAATCCTTCCCATAACCTTAGACTCTTCCACATAAGCTCAGATTCCCACACAGTCTCTTGGATAAAGCACAAGATCTTGTACTCAACATTCAAACCTTTCTTTACACTTGGAGTTAAGACTTGGTGCAGAAGTTACAATAGTTTGATTGAACCTCGGTGGAGCTTGGATATTACAGTTTTAGTGGAGATTTGACTAGTGGAGTGTAAACACATATAGGCCTCTACTTGTTGCAGCCTCAGACCTATGTGATGAATGTGAAGATTGGATGTTGAGACAATGATGAACTTATAACTCTGAACAGTGAAGTAAAAATCTGTAAGTAGTGAAGCATTTCAAAAATCATTTGCCAAAATAAATCTTGGAGCAATTTGTGAGCATCTTGAAGCACCATATTGAATATTCTTGGAGGCATCCTTGGAGATCATGATGCATCACTGATATCATCATGAAGTAACATTGGAGATATTTGTTTTGGGTAATATGAAGAGCAGTGGTGACACCTTCTAATAAGACAAGATTTTCATTGATGAAGTGATTTGGAGGAGGCATTGTTGAAGATGGAAAGGGCTTGTTGAAGAAGATATTGGGTGCCGTGAACAATCATCAAACTTATCTTGATGGATTTAAGCTAAAGGTTGGAGCCCTAGAGGTTAGAGCCTCATAGAGACAAAGTTAGTGCCTTGGAAGATAGGGTTGGAGCCCTAGAGGATAGGAGTCCTCAAGAGACTAGGTTGGAGCTTGTACCAGAGATAAGGTTGGAGCCCTAGAGGTTGGTACTTCAAAGTGACAAGGTTGTTGCCTTGGGAAGTCCAAGTCGCTGCTTGGAAAAATACAGGTTGAAGCCTGGGAGATTGAAGATTGGTGTCTTCATCTAGGTTTGGAGCCCTACACATTATTGTATTGGATTTATTGTAAAGAAGAGATTAATGAAAGTATTTATTCTTGTTGTTCATTTTGTGTTCTAATTATAAGTGATCTAACTGGTAAAAACAACAATTGAAAAGAAATATTGATACACCCCCCTCTCAGTGTTTCCAACAGATACCATGCATTAATGTCGCGAGAAGTAGTTATTCTACATATAATTTGAAGATAAAACAAATTGAAAACTAGAATAATCACAAGTCTAGACCTGGAAGAGATTACAACAATATATGGCTATGCATTTGCTAGTAGTAGCACTCCTCAAGCTCTCAATATTAAAGGATATATAAAAAAGAAAAGGATAACAATGTTGGTTTATTTTGTAGTACCCATAAAGTCATTAATTGAAAACTAACTAAACTTCTCAATTGCTTTATATATTTGGCACTAAAGTTTTAAGTAATGATTGCAAATGGAGTCACCATCAATTGTTTAAGGAAGTGCAAGAATGTTAAGTTTGCTATGGGAGAGTATTCATTGGATAGTCTAATGACTACAACCCAAATGAGTGGTATTGATGTTGCATTAGTGCTTCAATGATTACAATCATTGGAAATAATGGTTCATAATTTTCAAGAACTTTTCATGAGATTTTTCTTGGAAGGCAAAGGAGTTGAACTTAGAGGTATCTAAGGGAAACCCTCTAAAGTGAGAATCTGTAATAGCATGGAAAAAATTCTAAAAAGGGACACCATAATGTTATTGCACATTTTTGATCACTAGATTTTCAAGCATATAGATCCTTTTCTCTCGTGGACCTCCAAAACATTATTAAGAATAATTCCAAGGTAGTTGGAAAGATGCCAAAAGCTCTTCCACTTGTGTGAGATCATAACTATGCAATTCATTTGAAATTGGGGAGTGTATCACCTAAATTCAAACCTTATATGTACTTCTATGCACAAAATAAAGAGATTGAGCATATGGCTTAATAACTGTTAGAGGCTAACATCATTCAACCTAGACAAAGTGTTTTGTATTCACCAATAGTGATAATTTACAAAAATGAAGGTTCATGGCACGTGTGTCCAAATTATAGAGAGCTCAACAAAATGAGTATTAAACATAAGTACCCTATTTTAGTCATCGATGAATTTCTAGGAGCAATGTTCTTTACCAAGAATGGGGCAAGAATCCATTCCCAAAACAACCTTTAAAAATCATTAATTCCTTTATAAATTTTTGGTAATGTTGGTTGGCCTCACTAATGAACCTCACACATTTCAAATGTTGATGAATTCTATTTTTAAACCCTTCCTCAAAAAATTTGTATTAATATTTTTTTATGATACAATAATCTGAGAAAAATTTAGAGATGAATTTGTACATGTTGACATGGCTTTAAAAGTAATGGAAGAAGAACTATATGCAGTGCCTTCGAAGTGTAGCTTTGGATTTTAGGAAGTGACTATTTGGGCCATATTGTATCTCATGAAATCGTCAAAGTGGACCCTAACAACATTAAAGCTATGATGGAATGGCTAATTTCCACAAGTTTGTCAAGAGTTGTGGTAAAATAATAGCACTCTAACAGTGTTAAAAAAAAAAAAACATTTTCTTGGACTATAGAAGAAACCAAATCCTTAATGAACTTAAGGAGGCTATTTGTAGAACTAGAGTGTTTTCTATGCTTGACTCTACTAGAACCTTTATTGTGGAGTGTGATGCTCGAAGCCATGAAATTGATATATTTTCTATGCGAGGAAGGCTCCCTTACCTTTTAAAGCCACCAACTTCAAAGAAAGAACTTAAACCCATTTATGAAAATAAAATGTTGGACATATTGCATGCAATTAAGAAATGGTGTCCCTACCTAATGGGAAAACACTTTAAGGTAAAAACAAATCGTGGTAGTTTAAAATGCTTCTTGCAAAAATGAATATTTTTAGAAGAGCAACAAAAATGGATTACAAAGATGCTAGGTTATGACTTTGTAATTATTTATAGAAAGGGAAAGCAAAATGTTGTGGCATATGTAATTTCAAGGAAAGAAGAAGACATAAAGGACTTACTTCATCGTCTTTCCATTCCATGATTTGATTGGGCGGAAGAAACAAAAGATAGAACATAAGCAAGATCAAAAGATATGCAAGATCATTTAACAACTACAAGAGGAACTGAGTGCATTAGATAAATCTGTGTGGAAGGATGATTCATTGTGTTATCAAGATCTGTTATAAACAATGTAAACTTTGAAACGGGAACTATAAACTCAAAACGGGAACTTTGGCCAAAAAACCCCGAAAAAACACCAAAAACAGTGCTAAGAACGAAAAGTGTGTATACTAGAACGATGGTTTTTTTTTAGGGTCAATTTTGAACATGTTTTAAAAAATGGTAGTGAAAATGAAATTTTCGTGCAAAAAACACCCTGAAAACAAAAAGTGTTGATACTGGAATGATGGTTTTATTTTTAGGGTCAATTTTCAACATTTTTAAAAATCTTCGTAAAACCGAATTTTTATGTGCAAGAAAACAGTTGTTTATGAGGCAAAAAACACACTAATGTTTTTGGTAGAATAAATTTTTTCTTTCTTAAGTATAAATTCAACATGTTTTAGCAAATGACCATAAAAATAAAATTATGGGATCTGAAATACATTAAAAGTCTAATACCTCATACTCACCCTGCCACCCCCGTGGGCCGTTGGGCCGCGGGGATGGGGTGAAGGGTTGTTCGGAATCAGCCCGCCACCCTCGCAGGCCGTTGGGTTGTCGGGGTGGGGTAGAGGGTTGCAGACAGCCTCTGCCCCACCATAATGACCCAACAACCTGTGGGGGTGAAGGGGTGATTCTAGGAATAACCCCCACCCCCACCCCACCTGGGTGGCCCAACAACCCGAGGGGGTGGCGATGCGATTCTGGGAATCACCCCACCACCCCCGCGGGTCGTTGGGCCAACGAGGTGGGGCGGAGGGCCGCGGATAGCCTCTGACCCATCTCGACGACCCAATGGCATGCGGGGGTGGCGGGACGATTCCAGGAGTCACCTGTCACCTCCGCAGGCCGTTGGGATGCCAGGGTGTGGTGGAGGGTCCCAAACAGCCTCTCCCCCAACTCGATGATCCAAGAGCCTGCACGAGTGGTAGGATGATTCCAGGAATCACCCCACCTTCCGCCTCACCCCGGCGGTCCAATGGCCCTAGGGGGTGGCGGGGCAATTCCAGGGATCACCCCGCCACCTCCGTGGGTCGTTGGGCTGCCGGGGTGGGGTGGAGGCGTTGGGTCATTTGGCTGTAGAAAACCTCCGCCCCACCCTGGCGGCCTAACGGCCCACGGGGGTGGCAGGGTGATTCCGGGAATCACCCCGCTCTCCGCCCCACACCGAAGGCCCAACAGTCGGCGAGGGTGGCAGCATGATTTCGGGAATCACCTTGCCACCGCCATGGGCCGTTGGGCTGGGGTAGAGGGTTGTGAACAACCTTCGCCCCACCCCGATAACCTAATGGCTCCCGGGGGTGGTGAGGTGAGTCCGGGAATCAGGCCACCACCCTAGCAGGTCGTTGAGCCGTCGGGGTGGGGCAGAAGGCGACAGGAAACCTCCACCCCACCCCGATGGCCCAACGGCCCGCGGGGGTGGCAGGGTGATTCCAAAAATCACCCCGCCCTTTGCCCCACCCCGGCAGCCCAATGACCTACAGGGGTGGCAGGGTGATTCCAGGAATCACCTCGCCCTCCGCCCCACCTCG